>JAGFNQ010002617.1:687744-753107 GCA_024364735.1 Boesenbergia rotunda | reverse complement strand
CCCACTCCCACGCCATTTTCCACGACTAGGGCTGCTCGACCCACGCCCCTTGCCTCCTGACGAAGTGTCCACGTTGCTCCCCTTCTATCACATTTGCCATTTGGCATGAGTAAGTAGGAGCTCACCTTTAGTGTCGTTGGTATTGCCGCATAATCGTAGTGTTCGTTCCTCATACGCCTTCAGTCATCCAATAGTCTCCTCAAATGGTATAGTCTCAAGGTCATGGAACTGCTCAATACCGGCAACAATAGGGAAGAATTTATCAGGGATAGAATCGAGCAACTTCTTTACCAAAGAGGAATCTTCAACCTTGGCACCAAGAGTGGAGAACTTGCTGCTCATAGCGTTGAGATTGCCAGCAAACTCATCAATCGTATTGGTCTCCTTTGTTGCCTAGCAAGATGCATGCACGTGCCTTTTTGTCCTTCTTTGCATCCACTTGGACTCCTTCCACTGGATCCACCGTCTCCCAGACTCCCTAGGCATCAAGAATCGTCTCTGTCTTTATTGCCCACACAGTATAATTGTGAGGGCATAGCATCGGATAGGGAAATGGCACTCCGCCGTTCTCTTTCACACCAGCTTGTGGGATGCCTGACATTTTTGTGGAATCATGGATTCTTGGGTGTTCTATACGACCAATGCTCTAATACCAAATGTTAGGAGGACTTAGAATAATGAGTAGCACTATGGCGTTACACACACACAAAGATGGAAGAAAGGCGAGAAGAAAAATAACTATGGAGAAATTCTTACAAAAATTGAGATGGCTTCTACATACTCTTATGCTGTATTTATACACCATAAGTGATAAGAGATTAGCCACAAAAATAGGAAAGATCCACAAAAATAGGAAACGCTAACCAAAGACTAAGTCATAAACCTAAGACTAAGCCATAAAAATTATCAAAATAAAATAAAAAAAATGTGATGATAATGTCGTCTGGATTATTTTCTCACAACTGGGTCACTAACCATCTCTTGCGCGAATTGTTGCATGAACTTTTGCGTAGATGAACTATCAATAATAGGTGGTTTGCATCTCCTAAAAGGCCTTTGATATCCTCAAAGTTCTTATGCCGCATATGATGCTTTGAAAGCAGCTTCTCAGTCCGCTATATAAATTTACTGAAGTCTTCCCTAAGAGCATATGCAAGGCAACAAAGAGCATCAATTGCATCCTTTCGGAGTTCATCATTGTTTCCCTCTAGGACCAAGATCAAGTGATGGATTAGGGATGAAACAGAACCATCGACCTGTAGTCAAGGGATGAACTTGGCCATAGTGTTTATGGCCATCGTCTTATTGTTGCGCACAGATTATATATGATTTTATGCATTGTTTAACGAATATCTACTTGTATTTCACGAAGATATCTTAATTTATCACACCATATTTTGTATGACATCGTTATTATTGCTTTCTTTTATTCAGAGATCTACTCTTTGCTCATTTTGATTGATAGGACGTGATTTGGATCGAAAACCGAACAGATTTGGAGTGAAATGGGAGTTGGAGTTGAAGCCGAGCAAGACAGCAACCGAAGCCGTGTGGGACCGCACGACTCGTGTGATTGTCGCCGTAGCGGGCATTGCATGACCGTGTGGCTATTTTGCAACATGACATAGATTGGGGTTGTGCGGCTGCCACCATAGCCTGCACGTCACTTCCGACCGGGATAGCACCATCGTGCGACCACTTTCTAGCGACGCGCATGTCAGGGTCGTGCGGGACAACAAGGCCTGTGCGACTGCCACCACCTCCCTTCAATGTCTGCACAACACAACCGTGGGGATCACACGACCCGTGTGTCGTGCCGCATACCCCTTATAAAAGGGGACCCTTCCTTTAGGGTACACATCTTTGTCTTGGGGTTAGCCCCCTTTGCTTTGGGGAAGGGTTCTCCCCTCTAGGAGAAATCCTAGAGCTGTCGCCGCCCTCAACAATTCGTCTACCTCCGTAGCGAGGAGATCCTACAAGAAGACCCCAGCGCTACAAGGATAAACTTTCTCTTCCCTCTCCTTCTTTGTTTAAGGTTTTAGAAGCTTTATATCTTGTTTTTTTATTGTGCCTCCTTTGCAATAGAGTAAATTCTATATATCTAAGATGTGGGAAGTAACTACAATGTGATGATATTATATGAACTATTATTTGTACATTTCATTGTTTAATGAAATGTTCATGCCTTGTTTTATGTGTATTGTGCCTTGTATGTGTTTGTTGAAATGCGTATGTGGTAAATACATATAGTTGTAAGGGTTTGGCTGCCATGTAGAGGGAATGTCTGAGATTATATGATTGGGGGGCCTTCATGACAGAGACTATCTTCAACCGGATATTCTGGACACTACAACAAATATGACTTTCTACAATGCGTAATTTTGTTATCTATGGCGTGCATTGCACGCTGCACAGCTACAAATTGTCAAAAGTCATAAAACATCAACAGTGCACGCGACACACTTCCTATCGCAGCATGTGGCAAGCTGCGATTAATGTTATTCACAATGCATCGCGTGATGCGATTAATGCTATTCACAGCGCGCCGCACGCTTCAAATAATGTATTTACAGTGCTTGATGTGCACTGCGATTAAGAGCAATCAATAACATTTGCAGCACACACCGTATGCTACCTTTAAGAGAATTCACAGCGCGTAGTGTATGCTATGATTACGATGATTCAAATATCACATATAAATACTACACAAATTATGATACTATATACATATACCACAAATAATTATAATACCACAAAGATTACAATATCACATATACAATTATAAAACTAAAACTCAAATAATTAATTATATTATCAAATTCAACTATAAGTATCACATTTAAGTAAAACAATCAAACGTATTAGTAGCAAAAAAAATTTACTTACTAATATAATTTCTTTCTTACAAAAGAGTATAGGACTTTAAAATAAATAAAATATATTTCAATCATATAAAACTATAAACATAAATAACCAAGCGACTATATTGTATGGACCTTTGCGTCTAGTTAGAGGGAGGGTTGAATAGTTTCTCTTGGATTTTGTCTATAAAATATTAGCCAAAGCACAACAAAAGGATAGACAAAAATAATAACAATGAAAGCAATGCTAACTCCCTTGATTTACTTGTTCTCCGCCTTCTTAAGGTGACTAATCCAAGGATTCACACCCACACAACCAAGCTCCACTATGCTTTTCTCCTTTTCAAATCAAGCTTGAAGGTGAAGAAACCCTTACAAGATGATATCTTCCTCTTACAAGATTAGAATGATTTTGAATGAAGAGATTGAGAGTTTGTAAGCTTGGAGATCTCAGAGCAAGCAAGAAAAATCGAGAGAGTCAAGTTGTGTCTTCTTCAAGTTCTGAAATCTACTTTTGTATAACCCTCGATATCAGTCGACTGGCAATATCATCAGTCGACTAATGAGCTTCAACAACTACTGTAGATTGTCTCTGATTTCTACTGTCAGCCTTCAACGGTCACTTATCAGTCGACTGGGACCTATCCCAGTCGACTGCTCTTTCTGTTCGTGAAGCATCGACTGATTCCACATATTAGTCAACTCAACTCACCGTATCAATCAACTGATCCTCTCATCAATCGACTGATACCTGATGAATAATAGTTTCCACTTTTCCTTTGTGTTGGATCGGAGAAAATGATAGAGGGGGGGGGGGGGTGAATATCGTTATCAAATTTTTAGATGATTAAAGAATATACGCAGCGGAAAAAGATAAAGTACACAAGAACACAAACATTTTTTACTTGGTTCGGAGTCGCGGTCGGCTCCTACTCCAAGGCCCACGATCCTTGACCGTTTACTTTGGGCAATTCTATATTTGGAAAGATTTTTTACAGATTTAAGGTACAGGTATAGAATTTGGAAAATTAAATCACAACACTTTCATAAACTGAAAATTTACCGATGCCCGAGATGGATTGAATTCCGGAGCATGAGGGTCGTCGTCGGCGCTGAAATCTCAAAATCGAACTTGGCCGGAGTGTAGCGCTTAAGCGAAAGTGTTTGGAGCGTTGGAAAGAATGGATATCGAAGCCTTGGGGGTGAACCCCCTTTTATAGCACCCATGGGGGCGCCTGAACCGTTGGGGGCGCCTGACACGTGCCTCATCCTGCGAGAAACTCCATCCGCGGGCTCGGTCAGTGCTTATCCCCTTCGACTCGGTACCTGGGCTGACTGGGGTTATCGGGACCTCTCGGGTGCCTAGGTTGACCTAGTCCATTGGCTCGTGGAGGATTTGCTTCGATGGCCGCTTTGGCTTTGACCTTGGGCGCCCGGGACCTCCTGGGCGCCTAGCCCAGTTTGGTTCGAAGCAGTCTTGCTTCTTGGCAGTTTTTGGCCTTGACCTTGGGCACCCGTGACCTCCCAGGCGCCTAGCCCAATGAACCACCCCACTCCTTTGGGGCGTCTGAGCAGCAGAAACACTATCCTTGAGTTCCTGTAACCAGGGTTAGTTCCAAAACAAACTAAGTAAGAGTGTTAGTCATTATTTACAGCCGTAGCTGTCTTGGTTATGACTTCGAGTCTCCCAAATTGAACCCTAGGTCGAACCGACGCCTACTGTTCCCTCGACGGGGAGTGCATCCTCACCTACTCCTCTCGGGAGAGTTTACCTTTTGCCAACCAGCTCCTCTAGTTGGACTTTTGCCCAATCCACCTAACTAGGTCTTCGTGCCCAACTTTCGGTTAGGTCTTCTTGCCCAACTTCCGGTCAGGTCTTCTTGCCCAACTTTCGGCCAGGTCTTCGGTGCCCATCCCCTTGCCAGGACTTCTTGCCCAGTCCTCGACCATGACTTCTTTGCCCGACTTTCGGTTAGGTCTTCTTGCCCAGTCCTTGACCAGGACTTCTTTGCCCAGCCTTTTGCTAGGACTTCTTGCCTAGTGTGCCTAGGACTTCTACCTGCACACTTAGTGAACAAGTTAGATCACAATAACATCTTAACTTCTGAACCCTTTGCCATTATCAAAACCCAGGTTTGACTTAGGTGCTTCCTGCACCAACACTTTGCGTAGACACAAGCCTTCAAACACCTTCCATTAGACTCACGCCCTTAGGATGCTTCCGAGCCCTCGACTCCTCATCCTTGCGCTTGCTTTGAAGTGTTTCTCTCGGCCTTGCTATGCTAAGTCTTCTTCTGTGAATTTTTTGTACTTGGACATAAACTCAAGTTTCATGTTAGATCACCAACATTGCCTAACTTAAACTCATTTAACCAAACATCAAAAGTAAATAATGTTTGGGGCATAATTGCACCAATAATCTTTCCCTTTTTGATGTTTAGCAAATTTATTTAAGTTAGAACTTTAAATATATTATGATAAAAAAACATTAACAAATATGAATGATCATAGAACTCATCTAACTTAACTTATCAAATTCTACCCATTTGCCACACAACAAAAATAGAGGGAGTAAAATAATCAAAGCTCCCCCTTAAAGAAAGCTCCCCCTTAATGGAAGCTCCCCTTGAAAATACGCCCCCCCTTTAAACCATAATACCTCGGGGACATGCAAACAAGAATTCATCACATAAACATAAGAAACATGTATACTAAAAACAAAAATCACAATAGATGACAATAAAAGTAATGAAAAATCATAGAAGCAATACTAGAGAAAGAAAAAGTTCATACATAACCACAAATGTAGTGCTACAAAGATCCATAATCAGGAACAGGAAGTATTATAATATCATTTATAGTGGTCGAGATATAATATATGAACATGCATAATCCAAACTCAACCTCAACACCATAACATCTGAGGCACGCCATATCTAAGAATCATCGCCAGGAGGAGGAGGAGGAGGAGCCTGATACATCAAGTCCCATCGTTGCAGCATCTCATACATGGCAGTCTGACGCTGCTGAAAGCCCTGTAACTCCTATCTGATCCCCTGAATCTCCTGTCGAACTACCTCATCCTGTCGGGTAATCCGCTCATCTGTAGTCATCGTAGGTGCAGTAGTAGGCGCAACACCACCAGGAGCATCGATGTCCTCATCCACGCCGCCAGTGTTGGGATTCCAGGTTCCACATGGGAAACCTCTTCATGTCCCCGGATTAAAATTTTTCAATCCGAATGGAGAACTATTTCCCAAACAACCGACTCATCATCTTGCTAACCAATTCAAGCGACCACTTAAACAAACATATTGTTCTAGCAATCAAACTCGTCCAACCGATTAGCCGCAGAATTGACGATGAGTGGATCGCCAGTTTTTGTGTTTATCATCGGGGTCCAAGATAATTAATTAACATAATTAATTAAACAATAATTAACATGCAATTAATTAATCAAACAAGATCAAAAGGAAGATTCTATATCTCTTGTTTACCTCGCGATCTTCTATTGTATGCCCCAACCTCTTCTTGGACGTCTTGTGGGTGACGATCTACCAAGAACCGAAGTCACCAAGGCAAAGCAAACCCTCCTTCTTCTTCCCTCTTCCATGCGTTGAAACCCTAGCCACTAGGATTGTTGCCGCCGGCCACCAAGAAAGAAAATTCTTCCTCCTAGCTTGCGTCGGCCACCAATAAGTGGAGAGGAAGATGATGAAGAAGAGAAATAAATATCTCCTTCACACAAAACCCAAACCAAAAACCTCCTTCCTCTTCTTCTCCTTGCCGCCGGCCAAAGAAAGGAAAAAATCCTTTTCCTTTGTGATCGCTGGCCACCAAGACCTTCCCCTTTGCTCTAGGTTAGTGCACGCCCAAGAGGAAGATGAGAGGATGATAGGTGAAGAAGAAAACCACACCCAATGTAGCGACCCGCCTTCTCTGCCTTAGACGGATCGTTACTTTATCTACTTCTTGACTCTAATGCACGACTAAGAATGCGGAAATCTTTTTTTTTCTTCTCAATTTAAATCTATCTATGATATACTAACTCTAATAGTCATGCATGATACCATGGCACACTTCTTTACATCTATAGGGCTTTTCTGCAATGGTACCAGTCGACTGCTATCTGACCAGTCGACTGGTATCGGCCACAGAAAGTTTCTGGGCGCGGCACCAGTCGACTGGCCTCTTGGTAGTCGACTGGTGTATCAGACAGAAGCTACTGTTCGATAGGGCAGTCGACTGGTTCTGAACCAGTCGACTGGCACGCCTGAAAACTGAAAATTCAGATTCGAAACTTAGTTTCCAAAAGCCCACCAAACATATAGTTTCAAGCCATAACAAAACACAACACCATTTCTATACTCTATACTAGTTTCCTAAACATTTTAGCCAATCAAACAACTTCATAAACTCGAAATTAGAACTTTTGTGGAAGTAAATAAGCTATTCGAGGTTATATGAACTTTAACCTTAGAGTTTGTACCAATCTTGACTCCTATGCATTCATAACACCAAATACATGTCCTATAACCTTGCTAAAGCATTATGAAATGTGAATGCAACTTTTCTAAACATATTTAAGCAATAAAAACTTGATTCAAAAGGGAACTAGTACTATCTTGGCACATGCATCAATAACTCCAACAAAGTATCAATATTCCAAACTACTCACACTTCTACTCATCCAATGCAATCATAAAGATATGTATGCTAAATGAAATGACATGGAATCTTTACTCTAAGAAATTGAGCATGTAAAACTATCCAAAGCTTAAATGTTCGCTAAACTCCATAAAGCAATAACTTGGAATTTGAATAAACTAAAACATTGTAATTCAAATAACTAAATTGTCTCGTCTCAAGGATCTCTCCAAAATCAGCCACCACACACACTTTACTCAGCACCGCCTCGTCGCCTTCCTTCAGAATTGCTTGCCTTTACCTTTATCTGCAGTAAGAGGAAATGCAACTAGTAAGCAAAAAGCTTAGTAAGTACTATCTAGCCCACAAAATCTCGAAATGTGCAAACATGCTTCTTGAACAATATGAAATCACATGAGATACTTATATGCTTGAAAGAAACACTAAGAACATGTATAACTCGAAAACATGCATACTCAAGCAGTTATAAATCTTAACTCACTTTTCTTGGCTTAACTTGAAACTTTAGCAATTCTTTAACTTAAAATCTTTCTTTAACTCTTTAAAAACTTTCTTAAACTTTAGAAAACTTTGCTAAAGCATACACTTGAAAATAATAATCACTTGGATCCACTGAAGACGTAAGTACCATCTCATGCGCGTTCCCTAAAAGGTTGGGGTAGCGAGCCACCAATCCTAATAGAGCAGACCTTGGTCTACCAGGGCCAAGACCTTGGAATTGGACACCTGGATTTCTTTAACGACGCCCTTGGACGCCGGGTACTGGCCTTGGAAAATAAAATAGCTTTTCTTTCTTTTCTTTCTTATCTGTAAATGCCTTGGCATTTTCTCGAGCACCTTGAGTGCTAAAATCCCTGAGTCTTGACTTTTGGGGATTTCTTAAGGCCTTGGCCTTTTCTTTTCTTATCTTTATCTTCTCTTTTCTTTTCTCATAACTTTCTTAGCCCCTAATCTCATATAGGGTGCTTAATCAAACTTATACAAGCATATAATGAACTAAGATCACATGAAAAATCTTAAACTAAAGGTAAATGTCTCTTTTAAAACTTTTAAAGGAAATTCTTGCGGAAAAACCGCCTCTTACTGCAGGTGAGCAGTACTTACTTTGGTTTTCTTGAACTTACTACCGAAATTGAGATCCAGGGCTCATGAGAAACGTGAGATCTCCACGAACCGTCTGCGCCTACGCGTTCTCCTCGTCGAGACGGACGAAACGCTCCGTCTCCTTGGTTCCCTCTTGGCCGGCGCCCCCTTGGAAGAGGAGAGGAAGTCTCGGCTTGGTGTTGGCGTGCGCACAAGAGAGGGGAAGAGGATTCCCGTGCGTGTGTCGCGCGGCTAGGGTGAGGAAGAGAGAAAACCAAAAAATCCAATTTCCTCTCTTAACTTATCTATTTATACTTATGGGGCGGATTGACCTAACCACAACTTATCTATTGGTTCGCTTATTCTCTATCAACAAAACGAACCAGCCCAGCTGGTCGCGCGCGCGCCTGGTCTCGTGGTGGTCGCAGGTTCGAACCCCCTGCTGCCCTTAAACGTTTTTCTTTTTTTAAAATACTAAACGGACTCGGAAAATTCCATAAAAATATTCTAAAAATTCTTAAAAATATCTAGAATATTTCTAAACCATTTTTAAATAATTCTAAGGACTTTAAGAACTAAAAATGGGAATTTTGGGGCGTTACAATCCCCCATACCTTATAAAAAGTTCGTCCTCGAACTTAGAATAATTCTGGATATCTTTCTCTCATGCTGTCCTCACGTTCCCAAGTAGCCTCCTCATGCTTTTGATTCTGCCAGATGACCTTCACTAGTGGCACTTCTTTGTTTCTTAATCTTTTAACTGCTTTGTCCACTATCTGTGTCGGTCTGCTCTCATAGCTAAGATCTCCTTGGATCTGTACTGACTGAGGCTGAATCACTTGGCTAGGGTCGTGAATACACTTCTTTAGCATAGAGACATGAAAGGTACTGTGGATAGCTGACATATCCTCTGGTAGGTCCAGCTCATATGCTACCTTACCGACCCTCTTTATGATCTTGTAGGGTCCTATGTAGCGAGGACTTAGCTTGCCCTTCTTGCCAAATCTCACCACTCCCTTCATGGGAGCGACCTTGAGAAATACTGAATCTCCAACTTGGAACTCAAGTGGCCTTCGGCGTGTGTCAGCATAACTTTTCTGTCTACTCTGGGCAGTCTCAATCCTCTGGCGGATCGTCTGGATAGCCTGAGTGGTCTCATCTATAAGGTCAGTCTGGCTGCCTAGTCCTGACTCCATCTCTTTCTTCTCATCAGCTTCTTGCCAACATATGGGTGATCTGCATTTTCTGCCATACAATGCCTCATAAGGTGCCATCCTGATGGTGGCCTGATAGCTATTGTTGTAGGCAAACTCAGCTAAGCACAGAAATTTGCACCAAGCCCTTAAACGTTTTTCTTTTTTTAAAAATACTAAACGGACTCGGAAAATTCCATAAAAATATTCTAAAAATTCCTAAAAATATCTAGAATATTTCTAAACCATTTTTAAATAATTCTAAGGACTTTAAGAACTAAAAATGGGAATTTTGGGGCGTTACAATCCCCCATACCTTATAAAAAGTTCGTCCTCGAACTTAGAATAATTCTGGATATCTTTCTCTCATGCTATCCTCACGTTCCCAAGTAGCCTCCTCATGCTTTTGATTCTGCCAGATGACCTTCACTAGTGGCACTTCTTTGTTTCTTAATCTTTTAACTGCTTTGTCCACTATCTGTGTCGGTCTGCTCTCATAGCTAAGATCTCCTTGGATCTGTACTGACTGAGGCTGAATCACTTGGCTAGGGTCGTGAATACACTTCTTTAGCATAGAGACATGAAAGGTACTGTGGATAGCTGACATATCCTCTGGTAGGTCCAGCTCATATGCTACCTTACCGACCCTCTTTATGATCTTGTAGGGTCCTATGTAGCGAGGACTTAGCTTGCCCTTCTTGCTAAATCTCACCACTCCCTTCATGGGAGCGACCTTGAGAAATACTGAATCTCCAACTTGGAACTCAAGTGGCCTTCGGCGTGTGTCAGCATAACTTTTCTGTCTACTCTGGGCAGTCTCAATCCTCTGGCGGATCGTCTGGATAGCCTGAGTGGTCTCATCTATAAGGTCAGTCTGGCTACCTAGTCCTGACTCCATCTCTTTCTTCTCATCAGCTTCTTGCCAACATATGGGTGATCTGCATTTTCTGCCATACAATGCCTCATAAGGTGCCATCCTGATGGTGGCCTGATAGCTATTGTTGTAGGCAAACTCAGCTAAGCACAGAAATTTGCACCAACTGCCTTTAAAGTCCAACGCACAAGCCCTGAGCATGTCTTCTAAAATCTGATTTACTCTCTCTGTTTGCCCATCTGTCTGGGGATGGAAAGCTGTGCTGAACTGAAGTCTGGTGCCTAGGGCGTCCTGAACACACCTCCAAAAATGGGAGATGAACCGCCCATCTCTGTCAGAAACGATCGACTTCGGAACTCCGTGAAGCCTGATTACTTCTCTCACGTACAGCTGTGCTAACTGCTCTAGCGAATGCGATAACTTGATGGCTAGGAAGTGGGCAGACTTGGTCAATCTATCCACTATCACCCATATTGCATCGTGTCCATGGGTGGTCCTGGGGAGACCTGTGATAAAATCCATGGATATCTCTTCCCACTTCCACTCTGGAATGGGAAGTGGCTGTAGAACTCCTCCTGGTCTCTGGTGCTCTGCCTTGACTCTCTGGCAGGTCAAGCAGGTACTGATATATCTGGCCACGTCTCGCTTGAGTCCAGACCACCAGAATCTTTTCTTTAAATCTTGGTACATCTTGGTAGAACCAGGATGCATAGAGTATGGGGTACTGTGGGCCTCTTCTAGAATATTCTTTCTTAGTTCCTCATCATTGGGGACGCAAAGGTGGTCTCCAAGATAGAGTATGCCACTATCCGATATTCGAAACTCTGAATTTTCTGCCTCTTGGATCTCCTGCTTGATCTTCTGGATCTCTGGGTCTTGATCTTGCTTTTCTTGTATATCTTTAAGCAGGGTTGACTCTAGGGTCAATGCAGAAAATTGCCCAACTATAACCTCGACTCCAAAATCTTTTATTTCTTTCCGAAGTGGTGGAGACAGTGATGGGTGGCCAAGTCCACCTGCAGGCCTGGACATCATTAACCCGACTCACCAGGACACGATTTCCTTCTATAATCAATGGCACACCATGTAAATAATATTATTTCCCAACTTACCGGGTCTATCGATTTAACAAATAAATCTTGCCCATTGGTAAATCAAAGAAATAAATATTAAGTACATGTGCCTGTTATTATATCGGGATTAAGAGCATGTACTACATAATAATTGAGGTCCGATTCAATTATATAGTCAGTATAAATTGAATCACCTCTATATCGGTCCTGCTCAATACACACAAAGTGTGCTAGTATAATTTTATGGTCAAGATAAACTAATACCAAATTATACTACAACCATGTCAATGATTTGTCCAAAATCATCTAGGTTGTGAACCTCTACTTATACTTTACAAGGGACTGATAACATGATCTTCTGTGTGACACCACATACCATGTTATCTACAATGTAAAGTATTAGACAATATGCACATAAATAACTAATATAAATATACAAACAGTGATCATATGATTCTCTTTTAAAAATGTAGATGTCCATACAAAAGCTAGGCTTTTAGTATTCATCCTAACAGCCAGACCATCACTCTCTGGTGCCACTCAATCCTTGCCAAGGAGAGTTGCCGAGAGCCTATCTGATCATAGTCCTTGGACAACTGATGTTGCTGACCTCTAGTGACATCAACACCTCTAGATGTAAAAATTTTGGTCAAAATATGACCAAATGACATGTAAAGCTTCCTTTGGACGGGGCCCGAAAAATGTACATTGGACATGAATATATGAAGAGCAATGTCGCTGTCAAGCCTCCACTTTAAGGCATACATCATAACTAGGTGAGGTAATCGAATCTTGGACCTCCCCTTTGTGACAATAGGCAAAAGGAAGTCAAGAACAATCTTATAGAGAATGTTACTGACTGCGGACATGCGATTAGCATCAAAGATATGCTTAAGGGGAGGTCGAGGATTATTAATTAATGCCTATGAATTTGGTCAATGGTCACATGAGAAAATGAACTCATGATAGGCTCAACAACGTTAGAAAAGCATATGAATGGATTCTCTGAGACCCGACATCCTAAGAAGGACCCTAACAGTCTAGGTGTAAATGAAATGGTGACTCCCCCAAGCATGAACTCATATGCTAGACCATCAGAACTAATGCAAGAGAGATTGACATAGAACTCTTTACAAATATCAATATTGATGTAATGCTGCCAAACCACTAATTTATCTAACCCAAAATACATGATGATCTCAATGAAATTAGATGTGATCTCTTCAAAATATGAGCAATTTGTTGGGGATCGATGCGTACAACTAGAGGGGGTTGAATAGTCGATCACCCACTTTGGTCACCGATTCTTCCTACACGTGTTAGCGTACGCAAGCGGAACGATAAACAATATAAACAATCAAATGCTAATACCAAACCTTTACGTAGTTCGGAGATGATACTCCTACTCCATGATTGTCCGTAAGGTGGACGATCCTGATCCGTCGGTGGATGACTCCCCGGAAGACCTCCGGCTAGCTTGCGTCGCTCCTTGTGGGTGGAGAAACCTCGCCACAAACTCACGACAACACTTGAGCATTAGGAGACTACTAATAAGCTCTAACCAAGCTTATTTCGTCAACCTTTGTCCAGCCAAACCGAGCTCTCTTAAATAAAGCTCAAGGCTGAAACACCCATTACTAGTCGACTAGTGCCAACACCAGTTGACTGGTCCACTTCGGATTCGAACGTTACAACCCAACGTTCGAATTTCAGCGGACACTAGTCAACTGATCATCTGATCAGTCGACTGATCTTTCTGATCAGTCGACTGATCTTTCTGTGGCCTTCATCATTCGACTGATCCAAGCATTAGTCGACTGCCCAAACCATAATCCTAGGGGTTCCCTTCCCGAGTACAATTCTCTCACACTCCGACCCTCACGACTCAGCTGACTCTTCTTTTGCAGCTTTGACCTATTGCCTTCAATCCTTCTTCAACTTTGGCTCTTGTCCCTTGGATGCATACGAACACGCAGCTCATCCTTATTCCATCCTTCGCGTATGCCTCGAAGTACGCTTCCCTCGGCTTATCATTCCTGCTTTGTCCATGGTCCCTCGAATGCATACAAGCCCATGGCTCGTCTCCTCATGCCATCCTTCACTGGACCCGAAGTCGTCCAGCTAAGTCTATGTGTATCCTGCAAACCTGCACACTCACATACACATATCAAATACAAGGGTGAACCTAACTTAAATCCTTTGCCTAAACATCAAAACACATGGTCACTCCGGACCATAGATTGCTCCAACAATCTCCCCCTTTTTTATGTTTGGCAATACATTTAAGTTAGCGAAAACAAATAGCAAATACAATGCTAAATAACATTTTGGACTTACGTTGCCAAGGCTTCACCTTGGTCTTATACTGCCAATGCATATGCAATGCAAACATGCATGGATCCTATCATAAGACATCCCTGTTGGGACCGAGTGCATGTCGACAAGGATACGAGTTTGTAAAATTTTAAATTTTTACGTGCAGCGGAAGAATTAGCATAAAATAATTTCTTAAATTATTTTAACCACGTATCTAGCATGCAACCTTATGATGTGTTGATGTAATCATAAATTAAAACTTTGCGGAAAAGTAAACTAATTTACCAAGTACCTCGCGTAACTCGAAGTAAGGGACGAGATCCAACCGTAGCGTCCCTTGGAAGCTTCGCCTCTATTCGCGTCCACACCGAGTTCTCTTCGGAATGACTTCGCAAAGTCACGAGTTTTGTGCCGACGAGAACTACTAGATTCTCCAAAGGTACAACTAGAAGAACAAGAGAAAAGATAGGAAACTAACCACCAAAGTAACGGAATCAATATTCCGAGAAGGAAGGAGATGAGATCCGCTTCTTCTTCTTCTTGGTTGGCTTCTCCTTCTTCTTGAAAGCTCACGGCAACCAACCCTATGGAAGGAGATGCGCCGGCCCTAGGTGGATGAAGGTGCGCCGGCCCTAATCCTCAAGGAGGGTGCCGGCCCTAAGGGGAAGAAAGGGAGAATAGAGAGTAAGAGAGAGAGAGGGAGAGGAAGCTACTTCTCTTGATTGCTTCATTAGAATTAAGGGCTTGCCTTTGGTTCCTTTATATAGTAGCATCTCCCTTGCCAAGTCTCCCTCTTAATGGAATTAACGGAATTAGTTATCATAAGAAATTTATCCTATAAATTCTCTTATGAATTATTCCGTTTAAACCAAGTTTTATTATAACTAACTTTATAATAAAACTAATTAATGAATTAGTTATCATAAGAAATTTATCCTATAAATTCTCTTATGAATTATTCCGTTTAAACCAAGTTTTATTATAACTAACTTTATAATAAAACTAATTAGTTATCATAAGAAATTTATCCTATAAATTCTCTTATGAATTACCAAGTTTTATTATAACTAACTTTATAATAAAACTAATTAATCTCCCCTTTTATTATGGAATAAATTTTATAAGAAATTTATAAACTTTCTTATTATGGAAAAAACAATTCATAATTGATTTTATAAAATTAAAAGAAACCATTTCATGGATCATTTTAATTTCCATAAAAAGAATAAATTTCTATAAATTTATTTATATAAATTTCCTTACACAAATTTATTTATCCATAATTTATAAAATAAATCGCACTAGATTTATTTTATTAATTAAACCAATTAAATTGGTTTCTTCCCTTTAATGTGGCCGGCCAACCCAAGGGGTTTGGCACCCTCTTTGGCCGGCCAAACCATGCCGAACCGATCGTGAATTAAACTCATTTAATTCGCCCAATAAGCCTTCAAAAGACTTAGCCATTTTAGCTTCCATTGCGCCTCTGATAAATTCAGATTCGACTTATTTCTCTTGATCAGAAAATCAAATTTTTAACTCGTTTTAAATCCCTCGGATTACTCGTAGTGCGTGTGACTAAATAGGCTTTCGATTTATGTTGGCCGTCTATAATCAACAAACCATAGAACGATCATGAGTGGCACCTAGTAGTACATCATGACCCCCAATTAATCGAATGATCAACGGTTGACCTCAGAAGTAATTCTGAAACCCTTCAGCAGCTCTAATGAATCGTGCCCCATTCCCTTCACCATCTTATTTTTTTTTAAATGGTAAACATTTTATTATTAAGGAGAAGAAAATCCAAGTCAGAAGGGGGACTAGACCTTACCCTCTAACATGGACTTACAGAGACTCAAAAGAACTATCAATACAATTTTCTCTCTTTTCAAAATTCTCGCTATTTGCTTAAAAAACATGCATATGAAAACTGCTTGTATCTGTAATATGAGCTTCTTGAAATTTTATGATTGTATCCTTTGCAAATGACATAGATAGATCCAGCCTTTCTTACTTCCTGCGTGCTCTCTCCTTTTCCAATACGGATCTGCTCAAATTTCAAACAACAGGAATTCTAGAACTGTCCAGAGACAAAAAAGTCCATTCCATCAACTAAGATTTAACCCCATAGATATTAAACCTTGACAAATGACTCAAACTTCCCATATCCATTAAACTCAAAAAGATCTGCTGCCACTGACCACGCAGAGCATATGATTCTTCTGAAATCTAAATCAGTATCAGAGAAGAACTTCAAGAAATCCCACACATATGAAAAAAGCTATACCATAGAGCTAAGAAGTGGCATAAAAATTGACACAGCCCCCAAATAAGTAAGGCTATGAAGTAACATAAATCTGACACCAGTCTTCAACAACAGAATGCAACGTAATGTACAGAATTTCATGAATCCATAATTCACCTGAGAAGAAAGGCAAAGCAAGATCTCGAATTTTCAGAAAATGGAATCCTTAATTGATCTGACACATCTCCCATATTTCTGAAGAAGAGTGCATCACAATTGTTCAGATCAATGAGAAAAAAATAACTTCAGATCAGTGAAAACAATCTCAGTAAACATATTAAGGAGTAGCTATAAATCACAAAAGATTTATTAAGTGTTTCTGAATTTTGAGGATAAAAAACCGATGTTTAAGATAATCTTCAAGCTCAAAGAAAACCAGAATCAAAATCTATCTTCCAAAACTTTTAAGAAACCTGAGTAGAATGCCTTTAGATCCATCCAAATAAAAGAGGTACTCAGTCTAAATAAACTCAGTAAGCATATTTAAGATTGATACCATATTCACATAAGAATTCTGCGATATATTATAAACAGAGCCTTGAGATATCCTTCAAAGTTCATCTGAATCAGACTCAAATTCAATCACCAATATTTAGAGAACTGAGTTAAATTGCCTTCCGATCCATCCAATAAAAGGGAGACCCAACTTATCCACCTTACAAATACCAAACAACATCTTGTCTAAATCTTTTATTCTCAAAACTCTGTCCTCCGTGAATTGGAAAGCCTGATTTGCCAGATAATCAGCAGCTACATTCCCTTCCCTGTATACATGAGAATAAGTCACCTGATATCTATCCATAATCGCTCTAATTTTTAGTATTACATTTCTAAAGTCCCAGCAGATTGAAGAGGCTTGCATAATCTTCAAAGCAATCATCGAATCAGATTCTAACCAAACTGGAAAGTAATTATAAGTAACACATAATTCCAAACCATACAAGATGGCCATCAATTCTGCCTTAACATTTGAGGTGGCCCCTAATAGTCCATGCTTTGCCATAATAAATTGTCCTGTATGGTCTCTAATTATAACCCCATAAGAAGACTGACCAGGATTTCCTTTCGAACATCCATCTGTATTAAGTTTATATCCTCCAACAACCGGCCTTTTCCAATAGCCTATAACCACCGTATTTTTGAAACTTGCTTTTACAGGAATCCCCCATTCTTTAGCAATGGAAGAAAATCCTTTCCAATGTTTACTTTTCAAGGTTCCTGCCACTTCGCCTATAACAAAGTATTGAATGATATTTCTTTTGATGTTCTGCTCAACCTGTTTTAACCCTCTATGCTTTGCTTCATTTCTAGCCTTCCATAAAAACCATAAAATGAGGAAGGGCATAGCCTCCCGAACATGACCACCCTTTAACCATTCCGAGCCTATCATCCAATTCTTTAATAAAGAAAATCTGCTCACATTAAACAAATTAGCAAAATAAGTCCAAATACCTTTTGCTAGTGGACCATCAAAAAACAAATGGTCCCAAGTTTCCATTGAGTTACAGCAAAGACATTTGGAAGCTAGATAAATTCCCCTTTGCTGCAAAATACTATCCACAGGTAGCTTATGCCTAATAAAGCGCCATGCAAAAATTGAAATAGATGGTTTAAGCAAGCCATTCCAAATTGCTGAATTTAATGTATTCACTGGTTGTATTTGACGGATATTATTCCATGCCGTTTTTAAAGAAAAAATACCATTCAAAGATAACTTCCATATGATGTGGTCAGCTTCTTCCGATTTAGTGGAGATTTCAGCAATTTCAGAAGCTATATTGACCGGAAGTAGCCTGCTAATTCTTTCCATCTTCCATTGAGATCCTTCTAAAAAATCAGCCACCTTTATGTCAGTATTTCCAATTGGAGAGCAAAATTGAAATAGAGGACCACGGTCCAACCATGTATCAAACCAGAAATGCAGCTTACCATCACCCACAATCCAGCCTATATTTTCCTCTGCTAAGTTTCTTATCTTAATCAAACGACGCCAACACGGGGAAGCCTTGGCTTTCAAATTGACAATAGTTGGATGTGTTGACTTACAATACAATCTTATTAGGAACTTTGCCCAAAGAGTGTTTTGCTCTCTGAATCTATACCAAAGTTTTATCACCAAAGACACACTGAAATCCGCCAACTTTCTTACACCTATGCCTCCTTCTTCTTTCGGTTTGCTGATTTCTCCCCAAGAAATCCAATGAGCTTTCCTTTTAACATCAATAGAACCCCAGAAAAATCTTGCAAATATCATTTCTAAATTATGTAAGATAGATAGAGGAGGGAGTAATACCTACAATTGAAAAAGAGGCATAGAGACAAGGACACTTTGAATTAGCAGAAGGCGACCACCATAGGAGAGTCTTGAGATATTCCACCCCAAGAGTTTCTTCCTTATTTTTTGTATTAACGGTTGAAAGTAAATTGATTTTCTACTCCCTGTGAAAATAGGAACTCCCAAATAATTCATAGGTCATGATCCTTCCACAAAATTTGTAGCGGCTATGATTGAATTTTTACGGGCAGCAGTTATACTTCTAGAGAGATAGATCAAGCTTTTTCCAACATTAATCAATTGGCTAGATTGCCTCTCATATGCATCAAAAAACTGCTTTATCTTTTTTACACAATCTATAGACCCATTCAAAAAAACCATAACATCATCCGCAAAAGCCAAGTGAGATATCTTCATATCACATCCCGTTGAATAAAACAGTTTGGGATTTTTAAGAAAAAAATTTTCTAGACCCCTGGATAGAAATTCTGATGCTATGATAAACAAGAAAGGAGATATAGGATCACCTTGTCTTAGTCCTCTTTTGGATTGGAAGAAACCTGCAAGATTTCCATTAACCTGAATCGAAAACCAACAAAAGGCAATACATCTTCTAATCATGTCTATAAAACCATTCGAAAACCCAAAGGCTTCCATAATTCTGAATAATAAATCCCATTGTATTCTATCAAAAGCTTTGGCCATATCAAGTTTCAAAATAATATTCCCTCCTCTAACATGAGTGTTTAGCTTATGAGTCAATTCTTGGGCTAGTAAAATATTATCAGAAATCAATCTATCTTTCACAAATCCACTCTGAGAGGGGGAGATAATCTTATGCAATATTCTTGATAGCCTATTCCCCAACAGTTTAGAAATAATTTTATATGAAACATTACATAAACTAATTGGACGGAAGTCCTGCCAATTTTGAGCATTTTCTTTTTTTGGAATCACGACTATTGTTGTAGCAAGAATACCTTTAGGAAAAAAACTACCTCTGAAGAAATCCATCACAGCTTGTTGAACATCATCCTGAATAATATCCCAACAAGAAATATAGAAAGCTGCAGAGAAACCATCTGGCCCAGCTGCACTGTCTTGATCCATTTCCCATATCACTTGCTTTATTTCCTCCTTTGAAGGCATTTTCATTAAAGCCTCATTTTCTTCCTCCAAGATGAGATTAGGAATATGACTAAGGTCTGCACCCATACAATCAAAATCTTCCCCTGTTAATAAATGTTCAAAAAATTTTACTGCTGAAGCTTTAATATATTCTGGTTTTTCCAGACATTCCCCTCCATCCCATATCCGAAAAATTCTGTTAGAAGATCTCCTTATCTTAACCATGTCATGAAAAAATTTTGTATTGCTTTCACCCTCTCGCCTCCATTTTATTGCAGCTCTTTGTTTCCAAAAATCTTCCTCCATTTGTAGAGTTTTGAATAGATAGGCTTGGCTTTTATTTCGGTAAATTCGGTTTTCTTCACTAGGCTCCATATCAAAATGTTTTTCAGCCTCAGAATACAATTATTCAGCTCTTTGAATATTATCTTGGATGTTTCCAAATACCTCCTTATTCCACCATTTTAGATGTTCCTTTAATCTTCTCAATTTATTCTGAATTTTTTGAAGACCGAAACCTGGAGTTGGCAAGTTCCAATTCAATCTTACCGTTTGCATGAACCCATGATGCCTTAGCCACATCTTCTGAAATCTGAAAGAGCAACTACTTTATCAAAGATAGGAAAAGATATCAACAAAGGGCAATGATCAGAGGCTGCTCGACTAAGGTGTTCCACTCTAACTGAAGATTCATGACCATGCCAAGATGGTGAAATCAAAATACGATCCAATCTCTTCCATATCCTATTGTTAGTCCAGGTGAAACAGTCACCAACATATCCAGCATCAAACAGCCCTGTTGCCATTAGGAAATTATTAAAATCTTCCATTGCTCCCAAACCTGAAACAGTTCCTGTAGAATGCTCAGCAACATTTGCAATTACATTAAAATCTCCACCTACCATCCATAAAGCCTCCTCATTTGGTTTGATAGCTTCTAACTTTTCCCAAAGTTCATATCTTTCTACTCTTTGACATTTTGCATAGACTATTGATAGCAGAATTTCAGATGGAAAAGTGGCCAACTTCAACTTCAAGTGTAAAAATTGATCATGATCAATCAGAACTTCACAAAATATATTAGCATCATGAATAAACCATATTTTTCCAGAACAGTTAGCTATTGCTGAAGAAAATCCCAATCTACTTGTAATAAAATTAGCATCGAGTGTAATCATTGGCTCTAGAATACCCACAGAATTTAAATGATGCAGTTTTTTTAGGTAATGCAATCTTCTAATTGATGCAAGATTACCTATTCCTCTAATGTTCCATATCATACCTGACATTATAACCTTTGGTTATGTGAAGCCTTTTGAGATTTACTTCTAGTGACCATTTGAGAAACACCATACGGAACAAATTTGTTAACTGTTTCCTTTGAAGAAGCAATCTGATTAACATCTGTATAGCTTGCCATAGGTAGAGAAGAAGATCTTTTCAAATGCCCCACATCATCATCATCAGAAACATATTCCTCTATAAAAGATTTTGTAAATTTATCTCCATGACCTTCTTTTTGCATGTTAGGGAATGAAAATTCTCCACAATGATCTGAGTCCATTTGGCCTTGATTGGGACTGCAGCTACCTCCCTGTTCCTTTAATATTTCCTCATCAACAAACATATTCACATTACCTTGTTTTGCTTTTTCCTCCATTTTGTCAACTTGCGATCTTATTATTTCTTCAGTATGGACATTTGAAATATCTACTTTAGTACTCTCTTGTTCAGCATAAACCTCAGCAGCTCTCATTTGATTTCTAGGTAAACTATTGCCTTCAAAAGAGTAGCCTGAACTGAAGAAAGGTCCTTTATTACATTTTCCTCTTCTCTTCTAGTACTTTGGACATTTAACCCATCCCGAATTTCTTGAACTTCTTCCTCTACCTCAGACAGAACATGAAACCTGTTTACTAATGTATCTTCTATTTTGTCTACTTTCTCCGTCTGAGCTGAAGTGTTCTGTTTTTGAATCCAAACTTGTTTAGCAAATCTCTGCATGTCTTCCCCTTGTGCAATTTCAGAAACACCTCCAACTATCTTAGCTTCCTCTTGTATATGTTTTTGATTTAATTTCTCCTGATGTCTACATCAGATGAAAAAGTAGCAGCTCTATTTCTCTTCCAATCGTCATCAGTTGCTTGCCATTGATATAACATTCATTCACAGAATCCCCCAAATGAGAGCAATGAACACAATATTTTGGTATCTTTTCAAAAACAACTTTCTGTAGTCTTTTTTCCTCTCCAATCCCTATCCAAAATTCTTCCACCATTGGCTTTAGTAAATCCAGTTCAACACATACTCTTGCCATAAACAACCTTGTACCATCTGCTGTAGCTTCATCTACTTTGATCGGTTTTCCAACAATCCGAGCCGCAGAGAACAAACAATTTTTATTAAACATATGTATAGGGAAAATCAGGGCAATTGTATCCATACCGGAGCAACTGATGATTCTGTCTCGTATGAAAAATGAGGTGTCCATTTGAATATTCGCAGGGAACTCCACCAATATACCAAATTCCTCGGGTCCAAATTCGAGCCATATCTTCATTTGATGTTAAATGCAGAAAAATATGTCCAGACCTTAAAAATTGAATGTTATAGAAACTGGTTAAGCCTAGGTTTTTAAACGCTTGGATAATCACAACAGAGCTAGGTCTTTTTCCAGAAAATTTCCCGATTAAAGCAAATCTATATGAATCAGCCATTGAAGAAATCTCTTCTTCAGTATAGAAGATACCCGGTTTGTTGTTATAAATCTTCGCCTCTTTATAATCATCTCCAACAGCATCAAATTCCTTTTTCGAAGCACGCGATGAAATTGGGCGAAGAATTTGGGCGTATGAAATCTGCTTCTCCATCTCCGCTCCTTTAGTGAGCTGAGGATCTTCCATAGATTTGAGAGAAGTGGATGATAAGATAGGAAACTGAGAAAGATCAGGCGCCATCGGCTTGGTGGCGCCGGCGGCCATCGCCGCCGATGAAGAAGACGCGCGAGCGTCTGCCACACAGATTTGAATCGCCCTTGGAAGAAAAAATCGCCCTTGGAAAAATCGCCCTTTAGTTCGGGTCCAAACCTTCTGGCAAAACACGTTAACCATCTCCTCGTCTCATTATTGTTGCCTTGTCCACTATCCCTCGGATGCTCCATCATTCATCTGACCTAAAGTCGTCAAACTAAGGCTATGTGTATCCTGCAAACCTACACACTCAAATACACATATTAAATATAAGGGTGAACCTAACTTAAACCATTTGCCCAAACATCAAAATACATGGCCTCACGGACCATAAATTGCCTCAACAATCTCCCCCTTTTTGATGTTTGACAATACATTTAAGTTAGGAAAAACAAATAACAAATACAAATGTTAATAACATTTGGACTTACATTGCCAAGGCTACACCTTGGACTTATACCGCCAATGCATATGCAAATATGCAATGTGAATAATGCATGGATCCTACGCAAGGCATCCCCCACACCTAAACTCCCCAATGAGTTAGGATTTTCATCAAGGGCTTTTAAAGAGCCTATCCAAGGCTCCTCCTACACTTGGACTTACCAAGGGCTTTTTAAAAACCTATCACAAGGCTCTTCCTTTGCCAATAAATGAGCAACAAAGCTCCACCTTTATCTAAGCTCTCCTTGAGTTAGAATTTCTTGCAAAGGTGTGTTTGATTTCTTACTTAAACCTAACACTTCTCCCCCTTTATCATACATAAAAAGAACTCCATCAATATCCCAATTATTAGATTCTTTGACTTCTAATGATCATAAACATTGTGTAATAACACCCCATAAGATTATACATATGTTTGACATCATTAGAATACTTTTCGACTTTGCTTAAAACAATTTCATCATGTATCAGTCGACTGAGAAGTTACCAGTCAACTGATCCCTATCGAAAAACAACCTCACAGAACTACCAGTCGACTGCCCTCTTCACCAGTCGTCTGATACTGAGAAATCAACTTTTTCTACATTTTGAATCTAATTTCATAAATACACCAATAAATCCATAAATCTACAAAAATTTCTAAATTTTGTGGAGAGGTTTGTGATACTCATGTTTACTTGGAAAAAATACATTCAAAAATATATCTATCACAAATCCTAAGGTTGACATAAAATCCAAAACTATCTAAATGGTTCAAATGAACCTTGACCTAAAGTTCTAGTTTTGGCTTCCACTTGATGTATCTGCCCATACCAACTCACAATGCATCCCTAGCATTAGTTTATATTGCATCTATACATCAAAAATCAAACTTTCATGCAATATGATCTCAATGTCATATTTTCATACATGAAACACACACCCAATGTGCCAAAATCTAATGATTGAGACTCAAATCTGTCTCCAAACCTTTGACATATGTCATGGCCCTATCTAGACTTTCAAGAGATATCCTCCTGAGATCCATTGACCATAAGTCCCAAATTGGCTCTTAGAGCTCCCCCTTGAGTTCTTAGCCTTAGTCATCTCCCTAGGTGACTCATCTACAATCATTAGGTCACACCGATGTACCTCCAGTGACTCTTGACCTACAAACCTAAGCTTCTTAACTTGGACACCTTGTCCTTAGTTAAGTTCTTCTTCTCTTTAACCTTAGACACCTTGTTCTTGGTTAATATCTTTCTGCCCTTAAATGACACTCCATTGCTATTTTTGAATTTCCCCTTGCTATAGTCATGTGACACTCTTGAATATGACATTTCCTTAGCATTGGAGGACCTAGATTGGTATCCCAAACCTGATCTATCATTGTTGGATTTTTGGCTCCTCAACACCATACCTAACCCCTTATATCCAATAGTGAATCTATCTAGGATTTTCTCTAATTTCTCAAGCTTTGCCCTCAAAGCTTGATTTTTTTTCCTTTCTAGATTTCTAAACCTAGAGTTGACATGTCCACCTTGATTATTCCTAGACCTAACCATTCTAGGCATGTGTCTCCCCTTCTTGGATTAATACCTTGATCCTTAGGTCTAATGATTCTAGATTCTCATGAAATGATTTTCTAGGGTTATAATATGCAATATTAACTTTACTCCTATCATGATATTTGAAATCATAATTATCATGGGGAATGATTTACATTATTCCTAGCATGCATGGAAAAATTAAAATTTGATTTATACTTTAAGTTAGGGTATACCTCCCTTATCCTTGTAGCTCCCCCTTGATGTGAGCTCTTCTTCTTCAAATTCTTCTCCTATTTTTTCAAATGTCCTAGCTTTTTGAGCTCTCCTTTCTTTGGGCATTTGGTGTGATAGTGGCCCCACTCACCACATGTGAAGCACCGAATGTGCTTCTTCTTCTTAGCTTCATCCCTACAACTAAAATTAGATTTCAAAGGAATTGAATTAAGCTTGAGGTTTGCTTTCTTTTTCTTACCTAATGGACACTTGCACTTGTAGTGTTCCTTTTCATTGCACCCAAAATAGATGATGTGGTCTTTTGATTTTGCTTTGGTGGAGGTGTTCAGTAGGTTGACTTCTTCTTCAACCTTTGATGAAGTGGATGGTGTTGGATCGAGAGAAACGATAGAGGGGGGGTGAATATCGTAAAACGTTCGGATTAATAAATTAGAGAAATTACGCAGCGGAAATTTAAATCAAACACGCAAACACCAAGTTTTTTACTTGGTTCAGAGTCGATGTCGGCTCCTACTCCAAGGCCCACGGTCGTTAACCATTTTCTGCGGGCAATTCTATATTTTCGCAAAACCAGTTTACAAGATTGAATTACAAGTATAGTAAAGTAAACTTTAAAGGAAGCTCTTTGTTACCGACGTCCGGTGTAGATTGTCTTTTTGGAGCAGGAGGACGTCGTCGGCGCTTGTATCTCGAGTCGCGAGGTTTCCGGAGCAGAGCGCGGGAGCAGAAGAGCGTGAATGCGTTGGAAGAATTCGTTGTTTGAAGCCTTGGGGTCGAGGGCCTATTTATAGCCCCTGGGGGCGCCCGGAACGTCGGGGGCGCCCCCCCACGTGTCAGCCGATCCGATTCCCTCTCGGTCAGCTCTGATCCCTTAAAACTCGGGATCAGGCTTTGACGGGGGTGCCCGGAACGCTGGGGGCGCCTGGGTTGACCGGGTCTCCTCTTATCCGTTGGCTTCGCTAGGTTCTGCTTCGTTAGCTTCAACTGGGGGCGCCCGGACCATCCGGGGCGCCCGGGAGTAGGGGGTGCCCGGGAGCACGGGGGCGCCCTGCCCATGAGCTGCAGAAGCAGTTCCTTTGCTTTAGCTATTTGTGTTCACCTTGGGGGCGCCCAGGACACTCCGGGCACCCTACTCAGCTTCCGCCTCACTCCTTTGAGGCTCTCTGAGCTGCAGACACTCGTTCCTTCGGTCCTGCATCCAGGGTTAGTCTAATACAACACAGAGCAATATTATATTAATTTTATACAGCCTTAGCTGTCTTGGTTCTGACTTTGGGCCTCCAAAATGGAGTCCTAGGTCGAACCGACGCCTACTGTTCCCTCGACGGGGAACGCGTCCTCACCTACTCCTCTCAGGAGAATTTACCTGATGCCAACCGGCTCCTCTGGTTGGACTTTTGCCTAGCGGTCCTTGGCCAGGTCTTGGATACCAAGTTGTCCTTCGCCCGGTGCCTAGCAGTCCTTCACCAGGTCTTCAGTACCAAGCTGTCCTTCGCCTGGTGCCCAGCGGTCCTTCGCTAGGTCTTTGTATCCTGGCATTCCTTCGCCAGGTGCCTAGCAGTCCTTCGCTAGGGCTTTGTTTCCTGGCATTCCTTCGCCATGTGCCTAGTAGTCCTTCGCTAGGACTTTGTACCCTGGCATTCCTTCCCCAGGTGCCTAGCAGTCCTTCGCTAGGACTTTTCCTGCACACTTGAGTAACATTTTAGAAAACATTATGCCTTAACTTTTGAACCCTATTGCCATTATCAAAACACAGGTTTGACTTGGGTGCTTTTTACACCAACAATCTCCCCCTTTTTGATTTATGGCAACCCTGGTTCAAAAAGTTAAGATAATTAGACTAAGTATAATGAAATTTTATTTCCTCCCCCTGGAAGGAATCTCCCCCTAGATTTTTCAAAAGTTCGTGAGGTTTTTGAAAATAAATTCTAAGTCTAAAGATGGATTTAATTTTACTTAGAAAATTTTCAATTTAAGCTTTAAGGATATATTTTCCAAAAAAATGATTTTCGTTGTGTACTTTGGAAAATTTATACTTGTAAAAGATTTAAGTTTTAAGTACTTAGACAAATTTGAAAACTTAAGAAGGATTTTGAAAACTTAAGTTTTGAGTACTAAGGAAATATCTTGAAGCCTTAAGTTTAACGTACTCAAAAGAAGTTTTGAAACCTTTAAGTTTGAAATCCTTAGTAAAATTTGACAAACTTTAGTTTGAAGTACTTTTAGGGAAAAAATTTTGGTTTTAAGTACTTAGGAAAAATTAAAATAAGTTTTTATTTTAAGTACTTAGGAAAATTTAAAACAAATTTTTATTTTAAGTACTTAGGAAAATTTATAACAAATTTTTATTTTAAGTACTTAGGAAAAATTTAAAACAAAATTTTTATTTTAAGTACTTAGGAAAATTTAAAACAAATTTTTATTTTAAGTACTTAGGAAAATTTTAAAGAACTTTCAAAAACTTAGTACTTTTGAAAATGAATTAAGTACTTTTTGAATAAAGGATAGAGTTTTAACAAAAAAAATTTAAAAACTCTTTCTTTTCCTATCTCTCCCCCTTTGCCATATATCAAAAACAAATAAATATAGCAAGAACCAGATAATTAAATTGCATAAAAGATAATAATAACTGCAAAGTTTGTTGTACTGAACCAATTCATGATAAGAATTAAATCAAATCAGTTTCAATTTTCTCTTTTAGGGTCCTGTCTAACCCAATTAGCTACTTACTAACTGTTATAAACAGTAGTTTTTGCTAGGGTTAGTCAAGTTAAGTGTTCTGTTCAAGTTAGATTTTTTAAACTTGACACTTAACTTGATTATCGTGTAAGTTGTATTTAGTGCCCCAATTACTGCAGATGCACTGATCTACATCTTGAATTAAGGCAAAGACCTAAGCATCTCAACCCTTTCTAGGTTATCTATCAAAAGTACCCTAAGGTGCTTGTGAGATGCTGGCTTCTAAATCTATAGGTGCATGCAGTTCTATGGTTAGGGCCTAGGCTAAGTCTATTTGCGAAAAAGCCCTAGTTTTGAAGGGGGTAGTTTTGAAAATAAAACTAAGTCGAAAAACTTTTCAAAACTGAATAAAAGCTGATTGAGAGCATTTAAAAATTTCTTTAAAACTGATTTGAGTAAGAAAACCAATAGCAGACTAAACCTATTCTACCAAGCATAATCCTAACTGCCTTCTCAGTGAGTTGAACTCAGACTCAGGTAGGGGTTTTGTGAATATGTCAGCTAAGTTGGATTTAGAGTCTATGTGCTTAAGTACTATTTCACCCCTGGCTACATGGTCTCTTACAAAGTGATGTTTAACTTCTATGTGTTTAGTTCTGGAATGTTGGATTGGGTTCTTAGTTAGATTAATTGAGCTTATATTGTCAATGAATACTTGAGTTTGGGTGTAGTTGAGCTGGAAGTCCTTAAGAGTGTGCATCATCCATAATAGTTGTGCTACACATTCTCCTAAGGCAACATATTCAGCTTCTGTTGTAGATAGAGCTACACAGTGTTGTTTTCTGCTGCACCAACTTACTAGACTCTGTCCTAACAGTTGGCAGCTTCCACTTGTGCTCTTTCTATCTAATTTGCAACCAGCATAGTCAGAATCCGAGTATCCTGACAAATCAAAGGTTGAGATTCTAGGATACCAAATCCCTATATTTAGGGTGCCCTTTATATATCTTAGTATTCTTTTTAGGGCTGCTAAGTGTGTTTCCTTAGCACAGGTTTGGTATCTAGCACACATCCCTACAGCAAACAGAATATCAGGTCTGCTGGCTGTAAGGTACAGTAGACTACCTATCATACTTCTATAGAGTTTAAGGTCTACTGGCTTACCATCAGGGTCACTATCTATTTTTATATTAGTAGCCATGGGGGTACTTATGCTTTTAAAGTTATCCATTTTAAATTTCTTTATTAACTCTTTAGCATATTTGGATTGATGGACATAGTTTCCATCCCTAGTTTGTTTAATTTGTAAGCCTAGGAAAAAGTTAAACTCACCAACTAAGCTCATTTCAAATTCATTTTCCATTATTTTAACAAATTCTTTTAGAAAGTTTGAGTTGGTGGACCCAAAGATTATGTCATCTACGTAGATTTGGGCAATGAATATATATTTTCCTAGGGTTTTAATAAATAAGGTTGAGTCAATTTGTCCTTGTTTAAATTCTTTAGAAATTAAGTAAGTTGATAAGCATTCATACCAGGCCCTAGGTGCTTATTTTAGTCCATATAGTGCTTTAGTAAGTTTGTAAACGTGGTCAGGTCTTTCTAAGTCCTCAAACCCAGGGGGTTGTCCTACATAAACTTCTTCTTTAATAAATCTATTTAGAAAGGCTGACTTTACATCCATTTGGTATAGCTTAAATCCTTTATGGGATGCAAAGGCTAGTAACATCCTAATGGACTCAAGTCTAGCTACTGGGGCATATGTTTCATCGTAATCTAATCCTTCTACTTGGCTGAATCCCTTCGCTACTAAGCGGGCTTTATTTCTGACTATTTCTCCTTGATCATTTAGCTTATTCCTAAAAACCCACTTAGTGTCAATGATGGATTTGCCTTCAGATTTAGGCACTAGTTCCCAGACTTGGTTCCTCTCAAATTGGGCTAATTCTTCTTGCATAGCTATGATCCAATCAGGATCAGGTAGGGCTTCATCTATAGTCTTAGGTTCTATTTTTGAAATCATTGCTATTTGACTAAGGTTTCTATAGGAGGATCTAGTCCTGACTCCTAGAGTTGGATCACCCACAATTTGATCGGATGGGTGACTGAGTCTGGGTTTCTTAGTTTTTCTAGAACTTGGTTCAGTCTCAGGTCCGGCTGGTCGGTTTGGTTCACTATTTGATTCAACTCTTTGAGCTGGTTCAATTATTGGTTCGACACTTGGTTCATTTGACTCACTAGTTGGTTCAATAGTTAGTTCGTTTATGGGTTCAATTAGGGATTCACCAATTTGTTGATTATCTTCTTAATCAGTGTTTGATGAAGTTAGATTTGGATTTGAGTTAATTTCTTCATCAAATATTAGGTTGGTTGTTTCTTCGATTTTCTTGGTTTGGTTATTGTAAACCCTATAGGCTCTACTTGTTGTTGAATATCCTAGGAAGATGCCTGGGGTTGACTTGGACTGGAATTTTCCTAAGTAGTCTTTGGTGTTTAGGATATGGACTTTGCATCCAAAGACCCTTAGGTAGTGTAAATTTGGAAGTCTATGGTAATATAGTTCATAGGGTGTTTTGTTGTGTCGCTTGTTAATCAGGACCCTATTTTGGATGTAGCAAGCCGTACTAATTGCTTCTGCCCAATATTGGTTGGCTAAGTTAAATTTATTGAGCATAGCCCTAGCGGCTTCCTGTAGAGTTCTATTTTTTCTTTCGACAATCCCATTTTGTTGGGGGGTTCTAGGACACGAAAATTCATGTATGTATCCATTTACCTTACAGAATTCCTCGAACCGTTGATTTTCAAATTCTCCCCCGTGGTCACTCCTAAGTCTTTTGATTTTAGTATCGTTTTGATTTTCAATTAACTTACAGAATTCATTAAAAAGGTTTAGGGTTTCATCTTTGGTCTTTAGAAACCTAACCCAGGTAAACCTTGAGTAATCATCAATTATTACTAAGCAGTACCGGTTTCCACTTAGTGACTTGGCTCCATGTGAATCAAATAGGTCAAGGTACAGGAGCTCAAGTGTGGTTTGAGTTAGATCAGATTGAATTAGTTTGTGATTAGATCTGGTTTGTTTACCTTGATTGCATGATTCACATATTAAGTTTTCATGGTTTTTAATTTTGGGAATACCTTTAATTAGGCCAAGTTGGGTGATTTTTGAGATAATTCTTTGGTTAGTGTGACCTAGTATCCTATGCCAGAGATTTGATTGTTCTAACTGAGTTAACATGCATTTGGGTACTAGGGGAAGGTTTATAGTGTAAACATTGTTTTTCCTAGTGCCCTTAAGCATGATTTCTGAGTCTTGTACGTTTCTAATCAGGCAGTTAGAATTATTGAAGGTGACTATATACCCAGAATCACATAACTGACTTATGCTAGGCAAGTTAAAATTGAAGTTTTCAACCAAAAGAACTTTCTTAATAACAAAGTCATATTTAAGTTCAATATTACCTGACCCAATTACCTTTAGTGTAGCATTGTTGCCAAATGCCACTGAGCCTAGGTTCTTGAACTTGAGTTTGGTGAATTTCAATTTATCTCCAGTCATGTGTCTGGAGCAGCCGCTATCCAACATCCATTGGTCCAAATCTTTATGTTCCTACACATAAAGAGTTATGTTGATTTGGATCCAATTAGAGTCAGGAATAGCTTAAATTGATTTTCACTGCCTAGTCTGTCTCACCCAAATCTAGGGTTTTCAATCACGTTAGCCTTACAGGTTTTGTGAGATAGGTTTTGATAAGTAAAATTATTTTGAAAAAGTATTATTTATTTTGAAAAACATAAATAATTTTGAAAACAATTGAATTTATTTTGAAACAAATGTTTAAATCTACAAGTAACTGAAAATTTGTGTTAGATTTGAATTTGACAAAGAATAATTTGAATTTGAATTTCAAAATTGGCTTCCAGGTCTTGGCGAGGCACTAGGCCTTCTTTGGCCGTAGCCTTATTGGATCATCAACCCTTTCCTTGACAAAGCCTTTTAATGAAATTTTATTTTCAAAATTAATCTTTGAAAAATTCTGGTCTAACTAGTTTGGGTCTTGGATCGGTAGCTTCGGCTAGTTTCACCAGTCTAAAGAGACCAAGTATACTTGACCTTATTAGAATTGGTTTCCCTAACGTACTATCATCTCACCGCCACCCAATACTATGTTGTTCAAATTTCAGTTAAGTTTGTTCAGTCCTTACACTAACCATTCCTAAGTCTAAGCATGGTAAATTGCAGAAATTAAATAAACAATCAACCAAGCAATTTGCAATCAAGAATTAAATTCTATCTAACAATAAATATAGTTTTTAATTTGGCTCCCCCTGGACTAAAGCCATGGTAATGGTTAGGCAAGATGTGAATCTTGTCCTTGGGGATCCAATACTGATTTGATCCAGTTTGTTTGTTCAGGTACAGTTTAGGTACTCATGCCTGAACTTTATTTCTGGACTGATTCAGTACAGCAAAATAGGATCTTTGTCTAGATTTGGTTCTATAGCCTAGTCCGGATCGATTTAGAACGGACTTCTATTTTCCAAGAATCATGTCAAGACCCTTGGAACCAGAAGTGAATCGTTCTAAAGCTGATCTAAGATCCTTAACCTGAGTTTTCAGGGAGGAATTCTCTTTCTCAAGTTTTTCAACTTGATTAGAGATTCCTTCTTGAACCTTCTCAGTTAAGGGTTTAGAGTCAGCTCCCTCTTTCAGGAGTTTTACTTCCTGTCGGAGGGATTCGACTCGGAGTTTAGATTTTGCCAAATCTCGAGAAACATAAGATATTAATTCATTTAATTGACTTCTAGTAAATCCACTTACCTTGATTTCGTCGTCCTCTGAAAATGTCAGTCTGCCGTCGTCATGTTCTGATTCTGACTCGGTCTCGACTTCTTCTGAGGCGGTTAGTGCGAGTAGGTTCGATTGTGGGACCTCTTCTTCTTCGGAGGAGGAGGACTCATCCCACGTTGCTTGAAGTGCTTTCTTCTTCCTTGTCTTCTTTGCTTCCTTCAAGTTAGGGCATTCAGTCTTGTAGTGGCCCTTCTTCTTGCACTCGTAACAGGTTACGTTGTGCTTGCTCTTTTCATTTGCGGGTTCAGCTGGTTCATCCTTTCTTCGGCTGGCTTTCCTTCTAATGGTTTGGTTCTTCAATTCTTTGTAGTAGTTTCTTGCCAGTCGGACCAGCTTTGGTCGATCTCCTTCGTCTTCTGAGTCTGAGTCTGATTCAGACTCAGGTGTTGGTTGAGTTTTCTTCTTGGATTTCTTTTCAGATTTACCTGCAATAAAGGCAATGCCTTTCTCGGCCAGGGTGCAGTTAGTCTGCTCGTGTAATTCTAATTCAGAGAACAATTCATCTAATTTAATTTTTGAGAGGTCCCTTGAAACCTTGTATGCATCTACCATAAATGCCCACAAGGTGTTTCTTGGGAAAGCATTTAAAGCGTACCTTATTAGGTCACGGTTTTCTACCTTGTGACCGATGGTGTGCAGTCCGTTTATTAGTTCCTGGATTCGGGCGTGAAGCTGAGCTGCTGTTTCGTTGTCGGTCATTTTGATTGTATACAGCTTGTTCAGGAGCAAGTCTCTTTTGCTGATCCGAGTGTCTGAAGTTCCTTCGTGCAGCTCGATCAGTTTCCCCCACAGCTCCTTGGCACAATTGAAAGGACCTACCCGGTTCAGCTCTTCTTTTGTTAAACCGCATTGGAGGGTCTGGGTCGCCTTTGCATCAGCTTCAATCTTCCGTTTCAGAGCGGTGTCCCATTTTGTGTAGGTCTGAGGTACTCCTTCAGCATTCTTCGGAATCTCCAGTCCGGACTGGATGATTATCCACATGTCCACCTGAGTTTTCAGGTGGACTTCTATTCTGCTCTTCCAGTAGGAGAAGTCTTCCCCACTGAAGAGAGGTGGTCTTGCAGTGCTGAAGCCTTCTTGCATGACCATTTTATCTAAAAAAATAAACTAACAAAAAAATATCCTAAGACTTGGTCTTGGATTAGTAGTGCGGGATAAAGAGAAAATATTTGTCGAGGGGTGTTGCACCAACCTCGATTAACGAGAAAAATTTCGAACAAAACAAAAAAAAATAAAAAATTTCGTAAAAATCCGAAAAATTCTCAAATTGGTGGTTGCACCAAATTTGAGCTTCCCCGCTCTGATACCACTTGTTGGATCGAGAGAAACGATAGAGGGGGGTGAATATCGTAAAACGTTCGGATTAATAAGTTAGAGAAATTACGCAGCGGAAATTTAAATCAAACACGCAAACACCAAGTTTTTTACTTGGTTCAGAGTCGCGGTCAGCTCCTACTCCAAGGCCACGGTCGTTGACCGTTTTCTGCGGGCAATTCTATATTTTCGCAAAACCAGTTTACAAGATTGAATTACAAGTATAGTAAAGTAAACTTTAAAGGAAGCTCTTTGTTACCGACGTCCGGTGTAGATTGTCTTTTTGGAGCAGGAGGACGTCGTCGGCACTTGTATCTCGAGTCGCGAGGTTTCCGGAGCAGAGCGCGGGAGCAGAAGAGCATGAATGCGTTGGAAGAATTCGTTGTTTGAAGCCTTGGGGTCGAGGGCCTATTTATAGCCCCTGGGGGTGCCCGGAACGTCGAGGGCACCCCCCCCACGTGTCAGCCGATCTGATTCCCTCTCGGTCAGCTCTGATCCCTTAAAACTCGGGATCAGGCTTTGACGGGGGCACCCGGAATGCTGGGGGCGCCCGGGTTGACCGGGTCTCCTCTTATCCGTTGGCTTCACTAGGTTCTGCTTTGTTAGCTTCAACTGGGGGTGCCCAGACCATCCGGGGCGCCCGGGAGCAGGGGGGTGCCCGGGAGAACGGGGGCGCCCTGCCCATGAGCTGCAGAAGCAGTTCCTTTGCTTTAGCTGTTTGTGTTCACCTTGGGGGCGCCCGGGACACTCCGGGCGCCCTACTCAGCTTCCGCCTCACTCCTTTGAGGCTCTCTGAGCTGCAGACACTCGTTCCTTCGGTCCTGCATCCAGGGTTAGTCCAAAATAACACAGAGCAATATTATATTAATTTTATACAGCCTTAGCTGTCTTGGTTCTGACTTTGGGCCTCCAAAATGGAGCCCTAGGTCGAACCGACGCATACTGTTCCCTCGACGGGGAACGCGTCCTCACCTACTCCTCTCAGGAGAATTTACCTGATGCCAACTGGCTCCTCTGGTTAGACTTTTGCCTAGCGGTCCTTGGCCAGGTCTTGGATACCAAGCTGTCCTTCGCCCGGTGCCTAGCAGTCCTTCGCCAGGTCTTCAGTACCAAGCTGTCCTTCGCCTGGTGCCCAGCGGTCCTTCGCTAGGTCTTTGTATCCTGGCATTCCTTCGCCAGGTGCCTAGCAGTCCTTCGCTAGGGCTTTGTTTCCTGGCATTCCTTCGCCATGTGCCTAGTAGTCCTTCGCTAGGACTTTGTACCTTGGCATTCCTTCGCCAGGTGCCTAGCAGTCCTTCGCTAGGACTTTTCCTGCACACTTGAGTAACATTTTAGAAAACATTATGCCTTAACTTTTGAACCATGTTGCCATTATCAAAACACAGGTTTGAGTTGGGTGCTTTTTGCACCAACAGATGGTTCCTCATCTTCTTGTGTCACTTCACTTGAGGAGGTGGATGATACTTCTTATTCTTTCTCCTCTTCGAATGTTGAGCTCATCTCCTCATCCAATTTGTCCTTCTCCTCCTCTTGGTTCATTAAGCCTATCTTCTTGGGCTCTTCTTCTTGTGTAGGCTTCTCATGAAGAGCTATTACCTTCCTCCATAACTCATGAGTATTCTTGTATTTACCTACACTGTTCATCACATCATTAGGCAAAACCTTAATTAAGATTACCTTCTCATTTGTCTTTGATTGTGATTATTGCTCCTTGGTTCAATATCTTGATCGGAGCTTCTTCCCATACTTGTCTCTTGGGACTTCGAATGTTTCTTCGATGGCTATCATCATTCCCCAATCCATATCAAACCAAGTCTTCACCGACAACCTCCAATAATCAAAGTTGTCGTGATCGTATGGAGATGGAATGGTGATGTTATCCCGTAATTTTTCTTCAAATGTCATCTTCCTCTAACGCTTTGCTCTCTCAGCGGTTAGTCCATAGACAAGCAAACCTTTGCTCTGATACTAATTGTATGGGAGCGTAGGCCCCGACTAGAGGGAGTGAATACCCGATCACCCACTCAATTCACGGTTCTCTTCTTCATACAAGTGTTAGTGCGCAAGCAGAATAATAATTAAACTAAACTAACACAAACAAGAAGACAAACCGGTTTAACGTGGTTCGGAGATAAAACTCCTATTTCATGACAGTTTGTAAGGTGGGCGATTCCGATCCGTCGGTGGATGACTCTCCGAAAAATCTCCAGCTAGCTCATGTCGCTCCTTGTGGGTGGAGAAACCTTACCACAACCTCAACAAGAAATCTGAGCTTAGTAGACTACTAATTAGTCTTTAACCAAGACCAATTTTGTCAACCTTGCTCAAGCAAACCGAGCTCTCTTAAATAGAACTCGTTGCTAATCCAACCGTTACCAGTCGACTATCAACTGTTGAATTTGAATGTTACAACCCAACATTCAAATTCAGCTGACAGTAGTCGACTGCACAAAAGATCAGTCGACTGATCCCATATCAGTTGACTGGTAAAACCCTAAACCTAGGATTTCCCTTCCCGAGTACATTTCACTCATACTCAGACCCTCACGACTCACTTGACTCTTCATCACAACTTTAACTCTTGCCTTCAAGCCTTCTTCTCTTTGGCTCTCGTCTCTCGGATGCATACAAGCCCGCGGCTCATCCTCATGTCATCCTTCGTGTATGCCTCAATGTGTGCTTCCCTCGACTCATCGTTGTTGCCTTATCCATGGTCCCTCGGATGCTTAATCCTTCACTAGATCTGAAGCCGTCAAGCTAAGTCTATGTATATCCTGCAAACCTGCACACTCAAATACATATATCAAATACAAGGGTAACTTAAACCCTTTGCCCAAACATCAAAACACATGGTCACACGGATCATTGATTGCCTCAACATTCCTCCCCGGCTTCTCGTCCCTCGGACATCGTGCACGCCCTTCTCGTCCATCAGTATACTTTTCCGCAGACTTTACATTCCTCAGATGCACGGAGCCCGTCGACTCCCTTCCTATGTCATCCTTCTCGTCTGCTACATCTTCCGCTCGACTTTATGTGCTTCTAAGTTCCTGCATACTTAGACACAGAGATCAAACCAACAAGACCTAAGTTGACTCGGTCGACCACATTAAAACTATCTCAGGGTACTCACAATCTCTTCTTCTTTTATATATATCAACCTGAGTTAAGTTAGGAAAATACAAACTGTAAAAAAAACAAATAATAAAATTTTACAATAAAGTAAGTATAAATTTTTGCAATTAAAACCTTCCTCGAACTTACTTCCTATTTTTTCACCTTTAATCACATAAAAAAATGATTAAGAGAAAAAAAAAACTTTAAAACATCTTGAAAAAAAACCTTAAACAACTTTAGCTTATAGATAGTTTATTTTTGAAAATTAAAAAAAACCATCTTTATCCAAAATCTTTTGTAATTTTCTAAGTTTATACAAGTACAATCAAGTGTCGTTGAAAGATTAATTTTGTCAAAAATTTATTTTTAAGAAATTTTAAAATTAAAAATATATTTTTGATATAAAAATTATAGAAAATTATCTTTTTATCTAAATTTTTTAATAATATGTCATAATACTAGATCTAGTAAAATAAAAATTTTCAAGACATAATATAATTTTCTTGAATGTGGAAAAATGATTCATCAATAATGCATGAATTTTGGAAAATAAATTCTTAAAAATATATTTGATTTTGAAAAATTTTGATAATTTTTTTGTAAGAGTCAAAATCAAACGGTTAGTCTCTAAAAAATTTAATTTTCTAAAAATCGACTTCAAAGTATTTTTGAAATTAAAACTTTGAGTTTTGATAAAAAAAAATCATAAAAATTTATTTGACAAAAAAATCCAAAAAAAATTATGTGAATAGATATAAATGAAGTCTATCACAAGAAAATTTAAAATTAAATTTTCTAGAAAAAAAATTCTCAAAAAGGATTTCAAATGACATAAAAAACTAATTTCTAGAATAATAATCTAACAGTTTAACACAGATTTAGAAACGCATAGTAAATTCCTATCTACAAGGTTAATAAAAAATTTTGGTGAAATATAATTTCTAGATACTTTTGCAATTTGACCCTTTTAATTTCTTAAATATCAATTAAGCCCTCTATAATATGAGTTTGGAGAAAAATTTAAATTTTGACATGCATATTTATTTTTTAATTTGGCTATCCGTGCTTTTAATTCTTTATTCTCAATTTTTAATTTGTCATCAAATTCTAGTAGACATGCAGAGGTTAAATTTCTTTTTTCTTTTAACTACTCTTAATTTACATAAGGATTTCGTCATAGCTTTAATACCAGAGTATAGTTGATCAGGAAGGAGTAAATATACCTCGCTTACCAAGTCATGTTTGAAGCTAGATATTGCCCCTTCATCACTGCTATCTTCCGACAAAGCTGTTAGGGCAATCGACCCAAGTATGATCGGGAGGATTATGGTTTTGATGTGTGTGTGTCAATATGGTTAAGTTAGGGTGTTATGTTGTTTTAATATGTGTGATTGAGTCTTGCAGGACTTGGTGAGTCACACATGGAGTACGCATCCGAGGGACGAGAGTCGAGGGAAGAGGACTCCAAGGGCAAGCCAGGTGAAGTGGACTTCAAAGGGCATATTGAAGGATAGCATGGAGGTAAGTCGAGGGCTTGTATGCGCATCTGAGGGACGACAGCCGGTGGAAGAAGACTTCAAGGGGCAAGCCAAGGGAATGGACTTGAAAGCATACGTGAAGGGTGGTCTTCGGAGTAAGGGAGAGTAAAAATGTAAGCTAGGCAGTCGACTACCAGTGGGGAACTCGAACTCACAGAAATATTAGTCGACTGATCCAGGACCAGTCGACTGATCAAGTTGAAAAACTAGCCGTTGGCTAGCTATTGCGGTGGGATCAATCGACTGCCCTGGGGGTAGTCGACTGGTATCGGGCTAGATAGCTTAAGGAGTTGTCTTTTACTCTATTTAAAGGGAGACTTTTGAGCAGGTCAAGGTTGCGGTTCTTGTGTGTAGAATTGTGTCCCAAGTGCTTAAAGTCTCCAGCTCTTCCTCTCACTTTCATTTCATCTTTGTAAAGAGGAAGAGTGTCATTTGTGAAGGTTTCTCCACCTTGAAGGAGGCATTTATAGTGGAGCTCGTGTGTGTGTGGATCCTTGGACTAGTCACCTCCTTGAGGTGGATACTAAGTAAATCAAGGGATTAGCATTGCTTTTATTGTTTTTATTGATTTTGTTTTGTTTGAGCTAACATCTTTGTAGACAAAATCGAAAGAAATCTATTCACCCCCCCCTTCTAGCTTGACGCCTCGATCCTAACAGAAGCTCCCCATTTTTCAATGCTCTCTTTTTGGTGACTCGTCATTAATGCTAGTCTGACATACTCCTCGAGTTTGGACTCTTCCAATGATGACTCATCCCAGGTTGCTTTTAGGTTCTTGTACTTAGATTTCTTTTTCTCTTTATTCTTTAACTTTAGGCAGTTGTCCTTTATGTGCCCTTTTATATCATAGTTATAGCAGCGAACCTTTCTTTTCCCCAGAGAATCCTTCTTGCCCTGCATCTAATGAAACCTGTTAGATTTAAAATAATTATTTAATTTCCTTACCATGTAGGTCATTTCCTCTTCGTCAGCTAAAGATTCCTCCTTGGGTTAGATCTTCCTTGTGGCTAAGGCGATGTTATCCGTCTTTCCCCGTTTTGGCCCTGCACATCAAAAGTAAAAAATAAATTTCTAAATTACAAAGCTCGAGGTCCTTGGAGATGAAATAGAAGTCAACTATCGACATTCATTCTGGAGTTCTCGAATAAGCATTCAAAGCATACCTTAACGAATCTCTATTGGCTACCAATTCTCTGAGATTCGTGAGTTTGGTGATCAGTTCTTTGATTCTTGCATGTAGTTGTGCCATCGTCTCTCTTTCTTTCCTCCGGAAGTTGGTTAGTTGGTTTCAAAGAAGATCTCGTCGTGCTAGCTTCGGTTTGAAAGTCCTTTTGTGCAATTCCAAGAGTTTCTCCCATAGCTCTTTTGTTGATCCATAGTTGCCGACTCGATTAACTTCTTGTGCTGGTAGGATGGTGAGCAGATAAAAGTCTACTTTCCCGTTAGCCACGAAGTCGGCCTGCTCCTTCTTCGTCTATAGATGTTCTTCTTTGTCATTATCATCGTTATCTTTAGGAGCTACAAAACCGTTTTTCATTATTAAAAGTAGTTCAAAATTAGTTTTAAAGAAAACTTTCATTCGTCGTTTTCACATCGCAAACTCCCCCTCAAACTTTGGTGGGTAGATGCTCGATCTGGCCATCGTCTTTTGCTTTATTTAGTAGTTAGTCCTTCAAAAGCTAGCATTGCTCTGATACCAATTGTAGGACCGTGTCGGCTGGCTAGAGAGAGGGGTGAATAACCCTGAAAAAAATCTAGATCTTTTTCTTTCTTTAACAAAAATAGAGTTAGTTAAACAAAATAGAAAGACATGAATAAGATTGACAACTAAAATAAAGATGCACTAGAATTGACTTAGTTGCAACCAGGGCGGTTGCTAATCCAAGGCAATTGAAAGCTCAATCTTCAAATAACTCCTTGTGTGGGAAGAGAAACCTCTTATAGACTCTTAAACTCAAAAAAGACTTGGTAAAGTAATTATAGTCGTTATACAGAATGAATTGATAAAAATCTCTGAGCTAAGAGACAATATTTATAGAGCCTGAAAAACTTATCGATGTGCTGACGTGGCACATCTCGGGCACCCGAGTGCAACACGGGCACTTGATTCGGGTCAACACTTATCCATATCACAACGGCCGTAAAACAACTATAAGACTTATTGGGCGCCCGAGTCAACACGAGCGCCTGTGTTCACTTGGGCGCTCGGGATCAAAAGCTTCAGCAAGCTTGATTTTGGTCAACCTTTAGTTGACCAATCTTTCGGCACTTCAGAGTAATTTTCGATATCTGAAGTTGAGCTCACCAGAACTCAACTTCCGACTTTTTCCTCGAGTAGTCTTCCTTCTCAACTTCTCGTCCCTCGGACATCGGACACGCCCTTCTTGTCCACGGGCGTACTCTTCCGCAGACTTTGCGTCCCTTGATGCACCGAACCCGTCGGCTCCTTTCCCGTGCCATCTTTCTTATCTACTGCGTCTTCCGCTCGACTTTCTATGCTCCTAATTTCTTGTACACTTACACACAGAGATCAAACCAACAGGACCTAACTTGACTTGGTTGACCACTTCAAAATTATCTTGGGGTACTTACAGCCCTATGACTGTGATGCCAAAAATTTTTGAGTTCATTAAGGTTAACACATATGACCCAACTGAATATTATTAGAATTTTAGGATCATAATTATAATTATAAATGTCTAATGTCATTAATGAAATAAGTCATAAATTAATGTGATCAAATTTAGAATTTAGGAATTTGACTTAAGGGCTTAATTATTATGAACATAATAATATGGATACCAAATGCAATTCCTAATTTCTTGAGGGGCTAAATTAAAAATAAGCAAACTTAGGTTTTTGTAAATAAGGGTTATAGTCTCAGTTTGCAGAACGATGCTTTATATTTTATTTCCCATCGACAAAACTTTTAGAATCTATGGAAATCTAGAAATTGAAGATCATTGCCCAGGATTGACTGTAAATTATGGATTTCGGTATATTTTCGTAAATTCTTATTATTATGTTTATGATTTCTTAAAAATAGAATATCATTTAGGATTTTAAGTTAAGATTTCTCAATCAATTTTTCTATCATTAGTAATCACGGTCGACGTCACGGCGAGGGAGGGCGTCGGCGAGGGAGGGTTGGAAAACCTAGGGCTTCGGTGAAGGGACTGACATAAGGAAGGAAATTTGAGAATGTTACTTATAACAGTGATCTGCTGTGTGCATGTGGGTGTGTGCTTCTTTCAGGGGGCAGGGCCATATGGTAGTGTTGATTGCTGACGGGTATAATTTGTTGACTGTTCTGCGTGGGCTCTTGAGTGCATGCGGAGCGTTCGAAATGCTTCGGGTGGCTTGTATATACTCAAGCACCCACGTGCATAGCATAACCAAGCTATATATATATATATATATATATATATATATATATATATATATATATATATATATATAATATATATATATATATATATATATATATATATATATCCCATCCAAACTGCAATCATTTTTTCTATTGAATTTTTTTTATATATTTAATATTATAACTCAATCATTAAACTTTAAAAATAAAATTTTATTGACATAATTAAATGCTAAAAGAAATAAATAAATAAAAGCTACTTCTCTTTGGTCCGCAGCATAAATGCAGACCAAGCCTGCAGCATATATATAGAGAGAGAGAGAGAGAGATTCTCTATTGTGGACTGCTCATCACGCACCCGTGTGCGCCTGTCTTCCAATCGAATCATGAATCAATTCACCAATCGATTGGATTGGCATTCGTGCCCCGCCTTGCGCGTCCCGACTCGAAGCCTACTACATATGGCGGCCACCGCCAGCCCGCTTGATGCTCGGCGCTCGGTTGCCTGCCCATCACCGGTGGCCCTGAACCAAACTATAGCTCGGGGGGAAAGGTGAACCCTAGGAGGATTGCGACTGAATTCCAACCACGATCGCGATCGCAGTCGGAACCCGAACGCTGCCAAACCCTGACTGGGCGCCAAGAGCGTTGAGGACAGAATTCGGCCACAATTAGTCACGACGAATCAATTCGAGGTGTTTGAATTGATTAAGTAATCGATTGGTGTCTCGAATCTTCAATATTCAATTACTTAATCGATTGCCGCCTCCAATCGATTGGCGAATCGTTTGGGTGGCGGGTGCTCGACGTAACATCTGTAACGCGTGCGCACGCACACACACACGATTTCGCTGCTGCTGTGGATGCTACGCCGCACGCCCCTGCGGACTTGGGGAGCTTGTATTCAATACAAGCACCTCAAGTAAATCCCAGGCGCCTGTATTGAATACAAGCACCTAGGATTCATTTCAGAAGATTTTTTTATTTTTTTAAAATGGGATATATTTAGGGATTAAGATTTTAGGATTTAGAAGTTTGGTTATAGTAGATTTAAACTAATAAGATTTTTCCTTAGGTTTCAAGCTTCCCTCTTGGGTCATAGTGTTTAAGGTAAAAAAAATTTAGATGCTCACGAGATATATTATAACAGTGTTTGGGAGAGCTTCTGCTAGCTGCTTTTTAGATTCTAACTACACAGAAATATTTTTGAGTGTTTGAAAATGTCAGATTCTACTTTAACTTCTACAACTTTTACTCAAAAGTTAAAAGCAATAATTTGATATTTTTTTCTATTTTTGCTTTTTTGTTTATGATCCAAAATTAAAAGTTGACATTTATATCCTTAATAAATATATCATTTTACATAATTAACACCACATTTTTAAATAAAATTTTATATTTTTATATAATTTATATTTTTAGAATTTTTTATACGTATTTTTATAAAGAGTAATGATAGGGAGAGTGAATTTGGGAGAGTGAATGACGTGGCAGTTATTGTATACACGTCCGATCGCCGATCAGACACCACCGGCGGCCTCTGATCACCGTCCCGAATCAAACTATGTCCTAAGAAGATCGGTGATCTCATCGGGAATCATCGCAATTATGATCTCGTCGCATTCATCGTCAATCCGGCGAGATCTCAATTACCGGCAATTGATCCTGCCGGGTTTACCATCCCCAAGACATAATTTGATCCGGGACGGCAATCAGAGGTCATCGGTGGTGTCCGATCGGTGATCGGACATGTACACATTAGCTGGACGTCATTCACTCTCCCATTCACTCTCCCAAATTCACTCTCTCAAGCATTACTCTTTTATAAATATTATTATTTTTTATATTTATATTTTTATTAATTTTATATCATTTTAAACATATATATATTATTAAAAAAATTAATTTTGATATAATATTCAAAATATAATAATAAATATATAAAATATTATGGATGATGTATCAAAATTATATTTAGATAATTGAAAAAAATTAATTTATATAGTTTAAGGATATTATTATCATTTAAATAAAAATTAAATTTGAAAATAATTATTTACCAAATACTTAAACTTTATCTTATATCAATTTTTGGTTTTTATTTTCAAACACTCCATGTTTTAGCTTCTCACTGACTTCGAGATAATCTCAATAAAAATCACTTTTCAAAAAGCAAAGGCTCTCCCAAACACTCTCTATATGTATTCAGCGTTTACAATTTTTAAATTTAGAAATTGAGTCATAGTAGATTTAAGTAAATAAGATTTTGTTCTAAGGTTTTGACTTCCTTCTTGGACTATAATATTCAAGATAATAAATTTTAGATACTAACATGATATATTATAAGATTTAAAAATTATTTAAGTGGATATTTATTAAAAAAAATTAAAAAATAACCCCGATTCAGGCGAATACAATATTAAAATTATATTATTTTAAATGAGATAAAGAAGCTCTAATTTAATTTTATAATTTTTTTGGTTTCCTTTTGTTCTTCGTTTTAGTACATGACTGATATTAGTGATCCCGGAGCTGTCGGGCGCTCAGCTAGCAGAAAGGTGGCTAGTGGGCTAAACGATCCCTTTTAGATAGGGGGACAACGGGCTTGGTTATGCCAAGGGTGTCAAGGCCCACGTAGTTCTGTAGTAGCCCGATCCTGAGTCGCATGATCTAAGGCTCATCTAGGCTCGGCTCCCCGCTGACGCGTGGCGGTCCACGCTCCGGGAATAAGCCCGAGCCGGAGGAGACGTTACTCAGTGCCCTAGTCGGCACCCTCATAGTCCCTCAGCCGACCTCGTTACTCAGTGCCCCAGTCGGTACCTTCATAGGCCCTCAGCCGACCTCATTACTCCCTCAGTCGGCCTCGTTACTCAGTGCCCCAGTCGGCACCCCCATAGGCCCTCAGCCGGCCTCGTTACTCAGTGCCCCAGTCGGCACCCCCATAGGCCCTCAGCCGGCCTCGTTACTCAGTGCCCCAGTCGGCACAATCACTCCCTGACACCGGACTACCAGAAGTTGTACGGGGTCGGTACAGGACCTGGGTCATCCTGGTCCCCAAGGGCGGATATCTCACAAAGGTATTGATCTGTCTGCCACATCTTGTCCCCCGTACCTCGACCACATGTCCTGGTGTCAGGCCGAGCGGCGTCCAACGGCGCCAACTCTTCAGTTGACAGTGCCCCTTTCCTTAATACAGCATGTGTCACTTTACCCTGCCACCCCTGGACGTGTATTACCCTGTCCTCGCTACACGACAGTAGGTGGCAGGTGGGGCAGAACCTGTCAGCTTTCCCGGCTACATATACCTCTCACTTCGCATTTCTTAGGTACGCGCGATAGTGCAATTTTCATACTCTTCTATTGACTTCCATCGACACCGTCGTGTACTGACTTGACCGTCGGAATGCCTGACCGAGGACTTTTCCTGGCGAGTTCTAATGATCTTTGCCTCGCAGGTTGGAAGCGATCTAGCTCATCATATCACCCCAGCGACCTCGTCCTTCTCAGAGACTCACTCAGCTATAGAAGCGTCCAACTTACTTCGTGACAGGATCAATTAGCAATATCAAAACTCTTACCCAACTTATCATTTTGAACGCTTCATCTCACAATATCATATTGTTAAACAAATTGATTTTAAATAGATTGCTATCAAATTTAAATGTTCACCTACTTTATACTTAAAATTCCGATTTTTATATATAAATCTTTGGAAAACTGATGCAATTTAGTTTAGCATTTCGGACTAAGATTACCTTGTCCTGGATAGAACAGGGAGCGGAGAAACCGATAAATCCTCTTCCAGGACATACGTCATTGTGCAATTGACAACTAGTGTTTCCTACCTTCGATGAGACAGATGATCTCAAACACGCCCTTGACTCGACACGCGTCGTCCCTGGTCTGACTCGTTGCCTTATCTCGTCATTTTTTCTTCGAAGCCGCCTCATCCTCCATCGCCGATCTCGATCGCCAGGCGGAGGTACGATGGCTCCTCTCCTCCTCATTTTTTTCTTGTTACTTCTTGTTTGATTCGTCTAGTACGAGCTGGCGCGTGGCCTTCTTTCCTTCATTTTCATTGCGCAAGTGGAATTTCTAGTTCCCCTCTGTTTGATTGGATCATAATGTTTATTCCACGAGATTTCCAGACGAAGTCGATCTTAATGGATTGTTGGGTGTTTAATTCGATCCAGCGCAAAAGGTGTCTTTTCAATGGACTGGAATTTGAATTTGCTGTTTAAAGCACTCCCATTGTGAATGTTGCTTCTTTCATGGTGAAGGGTAGTTTGGTTTTCCTAGTTGGGAAAAAAAACAGATCGATCATCAGTTTTGGTGGATATGTTCTTAGAAAACAGTAATTTTTAATGGGATAAATGATGGTTCCGGTGAGATAAAAGCTATCCTCATTTATGAGCCTTACTTTGATTCACTCATTCTCTGGAAAATTGATGGTAGATTAATTGTTGACCAATGCTACCAGTGGAGTTGCACTCTGTGTATCCATTTCAGCTGTGCTTATTTAATGAGGGTTTGAGTCTTAGAAATCGTTCACGCTTTTTTAGGGTTTGATGAATGAAAGCTGAATGTCTGAAGCCATATCCACCAATCTGATATAACCTGAATCTATACCTAATTTTTTGTTTCAAGTGTTGGGATCAGAAGTTTCTTCACTAGATGCGGTTAGCAAGATCCACTGTTCCATACTTGTAGATCTAAATATTATGCTTTTGAAAGTGAAATCATCTCCGCTGGGAGATGATGTGTTGAAATTTTCGCCTCACTTGATATAATAACACAATCACACAAACATAACAAGAGTTACTTAACTTGGTTCCATGTAAGTCTACTCCATGGATAGAATCTAAGATCATATAATATTAAAGCAAAAAGGTATGATAAAAAGACGAATCCGTTGCCCACGATGTGTACATTACCCCTCCCAATCTTATCTAACTAATCTATCAGCCATCCATTGGGAGAACAATGAAAACTTCATATTGAGCGATTCCCTAGACACCAAAAGCTCTCCCTTAGAAGAATTTTTTTTCTCTACAAACAATATGGTCTTCCACAGTCATTCAAACACACCCCAAAGATGGCTTTTAGCATCCGGAAGCCTCACTTAGAAACATTGGACTAAACTATGGACTTTCATTCTCTTCTTCTCACATCCTACTCCTTTGAATGTGTATTTTCAATACTTTATCAATTCACTAAATAAAATACCATAAGTGCTACCTAGTAGCGATAGGGATGACAATGAGTCGGATTTCATATCCTCCGTATCTATCCCTATGTATTATACCCACCTTATACCCATCTCCATACTAATCGGGTATTTAACTTTCATCTCTATCCCTATACCCATTGGAGGATCGAGTATCCATCCATCATCCTATTACTACCTATGATTCTTTTTTAAAAAAAAATAAATTATTTCAATGAACTTTTGAATATATATTAAATTCTTGTACTTGTTTGCTCTTCCTCGCACTCCTTCGATCGGATGAGGATTTCTTGTGGAAAAGAAGACGAAATACGTGTTGGTGACCCAGTAAAGAGGCAAACTAAGTTTTTTTTCCCGACAAAGTGGATTAAAGTTTTTTATTTCCCAATAAAAAAAATGTGGCTAATATATATATATATATATATATTTGTTAATTTATGGACCGCCTGCTCCGAGCCTGTCTGCGACAACACACAAAGCGCCTTAGATTCAATCCAAGGCGCCTTGGATTGAATCTAAGGCACCTTGGATTGATACAGAATTTTTTTTTTCCTAAAATTTTTTTAGGGTATATTTAGGGTTTAAAATTTTAGAATTTAAGAGTTGGGTTATAGTGGGTTTAAGCCAATAAGATTTTCCCTTTAGGATTCATGTTTCCCTCTTAGATTATAGTGTTCAAAATAAAAAAATTTAGACGCTCACCGGATATATTACATGCAGTTAATGTTTAAAATTTTAGGATTTAGGGGTTGGGTTATAGTAGGCTTACGTCAATAAGATTTTTCCTCTAGGGTTCAGGCTTCTCTCTTGAGTTATAGTGTTCAAGAAAAAAAAATTTAGATGCTCATGGGGTATTAAGATTTATATGTGAGAAATTTTTTATTTTTAAAAAAGAAAAAAATGATTGAGGTGCCTCCCATGTAATTTATTAAAAAAAAAATGGAAGGCGCCTCCAATTGAATTGGAGGCACCTTCAGTCGAGGCACGGACGAGTCCGCAGGCTTCAGCCTGTATTTTAACAAAATTCTCTCTCTCTCTCTCTTTCTCTCTCTCTCTCTCTCTCTCTATATATATATATATATATTCCGGAAGGAATCGACATCGATGGTGAGTCACCGAGGTTCAGCCTATGTGGATGCTAACAGGAAGGGAGGAACTCTGCGCCCTGCGAGATCAACACGAGCGTTAGGGGAACACGCCAGAGGTTGTCCGGCGGAGCCCACTCTGACGCTCATGTCAGTGCTTCGATGGAAAAGGAGAGTAGTAAGCAGGAAAAATGTATAAGTAGCAAAGAGTGCATAACGCCCTTTACCAGAGGGGTTGGACTACCTTTTATACCTGCGGCGGCAGACTTGGCGCGTCCCCATAATCTATGCTCCCCCCTCTTCGGCCGTTACTGGATAGCCCTTGAAACGGTCCACGCCGTCATTACGTTTTTTGACCCATTGCGGCATTTAAGAGTCATGATGACTCCGCGTTAATGGGGATACTTATCCATAGATCCGAGAAAAGAGGGGGGGGATCGTTACTTGAGGTCGAATGCTACTTGGGCTCCGCCTCCCCGAGGTGATCTCGGGGTCTTCTGGCCCAAGTGATCACGGCCGCTCTACTTCCCCGAGGTGATCTCGGGACCCTGCTTCCCGGGGTGGTCCCGAGAGGGGTTTCCTTCCAGGGCATGTCTCCCGAGAGGGGCCCGAAAAGCTCTCTTCCTGAGAATGTCCCGAGAGCTCTAACAGTGGAGTCACTCAGACTCGTCATGCTTTGCCACGCAGCTTCTTTATCCCACGTGCCTGCCACGGGCTATTCCGCCGGGCCTTGAGAGCGGAGGCTGCAGTCGACCACGAGCACCGGGCGGGTCTTATGTAAGCGGGGGTCAGCCGAGCTTAATGGGCTAAGGTGGAGCATCAGTTGTACGCCCTGATGGCCAAGGAGTCCGCCCTGCATGGTTCCCGACACCGAGAACGGTTGGCTTCCGAGCAAGAGGTGGCGCTTACCAAGGACCTGCTCCAGGTGACGCAAGTGCAGGATCAGCTTCAGATGAGAGAGAAGAAGTTGTCGGCCGACATCCAACTTATGGCGGCCTCAACCGAGAGGTTGCACGCGTGTGTTCAGAATCAAGCGCAGCAGCTTGGCCAAAAGGGGTTTGACCTTATGATGGCGACTGATGGCGTGTCCGTCTTCGAGGATGATCTAGCCCAGGCTCGCTCGGAGGTATGCGCCACATCAGACAGACTCAGGGAGACCTTGACAGAGCAAGATAGAATGTCTGCCGAGGTGGAACAGCTAAGGCGTGCTAAGGAGGCTGCTGAGGCCGAGCTGCGTGACCTTCGAGCGACTGAGACTTCTAGAGCAAGAGAGGCTGAGGCAGACTTCAAGACCAAGTTTCTGGAATCGGATGAATTTGCCGATATTATGGCGGACCAGGTAATGAAGCACTTGAAGTAAGGCTTCCATGGGGTCATCGACCAGTTGAGGAAGGATCAACTTCTGCCTCCAGGTGCTGACCCAAGTTTATGAGTGACCGCCGATTTTGAGAGGAGCTCCCTCCCGAGCCCCAGGAGTTGTAGGATCAGGTGTCGATCAGGGAGTTTGGTCCTGATGTATCAATTTCGATTAAAATGATCATATTTCTTTACCTTGTCACCTTGTGCCTGCTTTTGAGTTAGGTTCCACGGGTTACGCGTCTTTACAGCGAGGGCTCAGAGAATAGAAGGATAGAAGTTTTTCGGGGTTAATCCTGGGTACGGTCCTCCCTAGATGACTCTGCAAGCCCAAGTGTCAGGCTTACATTTATTCCCCTGTGGGGCCCCTGTCGACTCTTCTCTCTTGGAAAACGTGGGTGGCTTCTGAACTGTCACCCACACAATCTCTTGAATTGACTTATAAAACGTGGTGGGCCCCAAGGTGCGGCGAAGCCATGCCAATCGATGTGACACTTCGGAGCCGACATCCGTTGCTGTTCCCGTGCCATGCCTGCATTAAACGCGCGGAGAGGCAGTGGTCACTATAAATAGGGGGAGAAAGGTGAATCATCCTTCCGCATTCGTTCCGCTTTCTTTCCCCTGACAAACTCTTTGTGGCGAGATGTCAGTGTCATTTCCTCTGCCCCTCTTTCCGGTAGGAGTTGTCGACATCGCCGGGGAGGATAGCGGAGGCGCAGCAATGTTTCTTGCCGAAGGGCCTAGTGAAGATGGAACTTCATTTTTCACACTACTTGCCGGGGAGCATAGTGGAGATGATGTCCAGGGTCTCGCTGAAAATCCTAGCGGAGGTGGGACTCCGCGATTAGCCGAGTAGTCCAGAAGAGACATCATGTGATCCGCCAGGGGGCATGGCGGAGATGACATATCATGATGGTTACCTCCCCCTAGGCGGCCCATGGTAGTACGCCCCCCTGTCTGTCTCAAACGCCATCCTCTTCCGAATTCTCGCTTCTCCGAGTTTTGGGCATCGGATGGTGTTTGCCGGGGACGGTGCAGTACCGTCACCAAGAGGGAGGGATGCAGTCATTGCTTCCTCTCCTCTTTCTTGGCAATTCTTCTTTGCGTCTTGATGCAGTGTCATTCTCCGGAGAGAAATTGCAGCTGTCGTTCCCCCTCTTCCTTCTGAATGTTGTGTCGTCCTTGTTGTTGGATGCTTCTTTGTGGGAAGAGGTGGTCGGAGTCTTCAGATAGGATTGTGATACCCATGTGTTACCTCAGGCATCCTCGTCTGGCACTGGCTACGCAGATGAAGAATGAGATTTTTCCATTACGACCGAGGACTCAAGGATTTCAACCATAACGCGCATGGATCCCCGCTCACCGGCTATTGGAAGACGGTTTCGAGCCACGTGACTCTACGGGGATATTTCAATGGTGAAGAAAAGCCCGAGTAGAGGAGTGACTCCCCTTACCGGATCTTTTGATTGTAGCTTTGGTATTTCTCTGAGATGTTGGCATCAATGTATTTCCCATATAAGTTAAGGAAAATATTTGTTACCTTTGGTGTGTGCATGTCTATATAAATGTCCTAATGTCTCGCTTGTTCCCTTTTGTCGGGTAGATCAGTTTAGCCTTTAGCATCGCGGCGCAACTTGTCCCGGGCCAGAGTCTTGCCTACTCGGTCGGGTGTCTACACAGTCCAGCCTAAGTACCCCGGGCATCCGCAGCACCGCGAGGCATTAGGGATTTTGATTCTTAGTCGGGAGTCCGTAGCTCCCAGACCAAGCCTAAGTACCTCGGGCATCCGCAGCACCGCGAGGTATTAGGGTTTTTACCCTTGGTTGGGAGTCCGTAGCAACCCAGACCAAGCCTAAGTACCCCGGGCATCCGCAGCACCGCGAGGTATTAGGGTTTTTACCCTTAGTTGGGAGTCGGTAGCAACCCAGACCAAGCCTAAGTACCCCGGGCATCCGCAGCACCGCGAGGTATTAGGGTTTTTACCCTTGGTTGGGAGTCCGTAGCAACCCAGACCAAGCCTAAGTACCCGGGCATCCGCAGCACCGCGAGGTATTAGGGTTTTTACCCTTGGTTGGGAGTCCGTAGCAACCTAGACCAAGCCTAAGTACCCCGGGCATCCGCAGCACCACGAGGTATTAGGGTTTTTATCCTTGGTTAGGAGTCCGTAGCAACCCAGACCAAGCCTAAGTACCCCGAGCATCCGCAGCACCGCGAGGTATTAGGGTTTTTACCCTTGGTTGGGAGTCCGTAGCAACCCAAACCGAGCCTAAGTACCCCGGGCATCCGCAGCACCGCGAGGTATTAGGGTTTTTAAGTCCTCGGTAGCACATTGATATGTTGGAGAGTGCATTTCCATTATTACTTGAATTTGTTGCAAGGCAACCATGATACACAAGTGGGTACATAATATGCAAGGTAAATCTTTCTGAGACCGGGAGGGTCAGAGATAGTTGGCCTATTAGGGTCCCTCGAGCCTTTTGTCCCTCTCCCCCTGTGTATGACCATCTCGTCCAGCTAGTCTTCTAATGCCCTTGGGTTCTTCCGGGAATCTGTCCTGACTTCTCCGCTGTAGCATCTCCGGGACACCAGATGGTCCCCTCTGACTTCAACCACTCGGTCGCCTACGGGGAATTTTATCTTCTGGTGGTAGACAGAGACCACCGCCTGGAAGACACTGAGCGCCGGGTGGCCCAGGATGGCGTTGTAGGATGAGGGAGCGTCAACAATCAAGAAAGGCGTCCTCCTGGTCCTCTCCAATGTGTCGCTACCCAATGAGAGCGATAGGGTGATTAGCCCTATCGGCTATACTTGGTACCCCGTAAAGTCGAACAGTGGGGTCGAGACCGGGAGTAGCTCATCCTCGTCGATCTGCATCTGGTCCAGAGTCACCTTGTACAGGATATTCACGGAACTTCCAGTGTCCACAAAGATGTGCTTAACCTCGTAGTTGGCGATGCGGGCTATGATTACTATGACATCTTCATGGGGAGCTTCCACCTCCTCCAGGTCTGCTGGACCGAAAGAAATTGTAGGGTCATGCTCCTGGCTTCGGCTCGTCCCAATAGAGTAGTTTTCCAACCGCCGGGTATGAGACTTCCTTGTCCGGTGAGAGTCTCCTCCGATAGGTCCTCCGGAGATCACTCCAACGTGTCCAGAGGGTGGGTCACGCATAGGGGCCTTGCCCTTCTGGGGATCTCTTTCTAAGGAGAGAGGTCTTCGAGGGGCAGGCCCTCGACTCCTTCCTTGCGACCATGACCGAGACCGATGCCGGGTCTTGTTCTCCCCGGCATGCTGTCGCCGAGGGGAAAGGCTTCGACGTGGAGACCTTCGGCGGCACCCCGCTTTATTCCACTTTTTCCGAGGTTTGGTGTCTGCCTCCTCACTGAACTTCTTCTTCAAGGCGTGACATTCCTCGTTGGAGTGTGTTGAGCTGCCATGAAAACCGCAGTACTTCTGCCCCGGCACTGGCTGCTCGGTATCCACCGTCTCAACCAGCCTGCGCTTACCCGCCCACTAGTCCTTCCTGAGGTGAAGGTCTTTTCCTCGAGTTGGAGCTGGGGGCTCCCTCCTTTCAGACCGGGGAGCAACGGGAGGGAGGACCCCTGCTGGTTCCTTGCGACGGGCGTATTGTACCTTCTCCACGTTAACGTGTTTGACAGAGCGCCCCAACAGGTCATCGATACTGACGGGGAGCTTCTTCACCAGGGATCGAAAGAAATCCCCTTCCGCGAGCCCTTGAGTGCAAACACTGACAAGGATTTCCGACGTTGCACTGGACACGTCTTGTGCCACCCTGTTGAACCGCTGGATGTACTCCTTGAGCGGCTCTTTCGGCTTTTGCTTGAGGGTGAACAGATTAAGCGCTGTCTTCTGATAACGACGGCTACTGGCAAAGTAGTGGAGGAAGGCGGTTCTGAACTCCGCGAAGGAGTTGATAGAACCTGATGACAGCCTCTGGAACCATCGTTGTGCTACTCCAGACAGGGTGTTCAGGAACACCCGGGACTTTACACCGTCAGTATACTGGTGCAAGAGTGTCGCGTTCTCAAACTTGCAGATGTGATCCTTCGGATCCATCTTCCCGTCATAATCGGCGATCCCAGGCCCGCGGAATTGCTTTGGCATGGGATCGTCAACAATCTCGAATGAGAAGGGAGTAGAAGGAACCTTATGGGAAGCCTTAGGTTCTTCTCTTTTCCCTTGTCCTTCCTCGTGCCTTTGCGCGCTGGAGGCTACCGAGTGGACCTTCTCGATATCCCCGGGAGAGTCTCTTCGGGGACCTGGGGCTGCTCCGTCTCGTCGTCCTACCGGGGTGACGGATATTCGCGAGTGTGAGATGGAGATTCTAGGGATCTCCTCCCGCGCGGGAGCCCCTTGCTGCGAGGCAGCTTGTTCGACTTGGTGCTGCTCAAGCGCTTCTTTGATGGCGTTGGCCACCAAGCGGTCCAGTTCCTCCCTTGTCAGGACAATCGGTTGTCCCTCTGGTCCTGCCATCGATGCTCCTTCAGGTGCTTTGCTCAATTCCCACAGACGGCGCCAAGTTTGTTCCGGAAGGAATCGACGTTGATGGGCAGTCACCAAGGTTTAGCTTATGTGGATGCTGACAGGAGGGGAGGAACTCTGTGCCCTGCGAGATCAACATGAGCGTTAGGGGAACACGCCGGAGGTTGTCCGGCGGAGCCCACTCCGACGCTCATGTCAGTGCTTCGATGGAGAAGCAGAGTAGTAAGCAGGAAAAATGTATAAGTAGCAAAGAGTGCATAACCCCCTTTACCAGAAGGATTGGACTACCTTTTATACCTGCGGCAGCAGACTTGGCGTGTCCCCATGATCTATGCCACGTCCCCCCTCTTCGGCGGTTACTGGATAGCCTTTGAAACGGTCCACGCCGTCATTACGTGTTTCGACCCGTTGCGGTATTTAAGGGTCACGATGACTCCGCGTTAATGGGGATGCTTATCAATAGATCCGAGAAAAGAGGGGGGGATCGTTACTTGAGGTCGAATGTTACTTGGGCTCCGCCTCCCCGTAGTGATCTCGGGGTCTTCTAGCCCGGGTGATCGCGGGCGCTCTACTTCCCCGAGGTGATTTCGGGACCCTGCTTCCCAGGGTGGTCCCGAGAGGGTTTTCCTTCCAAGGTATGTCTCCCGAGAGAGGCCCGGGAGGCTCTCTTCCTGAGAATGCCCCGAGAGCTCTAACAGAGGAGTCGCTCAGACTCGTCATATTTTGCTACGCGGCTTCTTTATCCCACGTGTCCGTCACGGGCTATTCAACCCCAACAATATATATATATATATATATATATATATATATTAGATATTGGGTAGGATATGAGTAGGATTTTATCACTTCCTCCTCCATACCCGAACCCGAAATATTCATATCCGAATACCCGATTATTTATTCGGGTCTAAAAATTTCCTCCATGCTTTTCTCCATTTGGGTTAGATATCAGATTCCCCATCAAATTTGGAGGAAATTGCCATCCCTATTACCTGGGAGGCTAGGACCAAATACATTTTAGTTTCTATTTCTTTGTTTATAAAAAATTAGGATTTGTCTTTTGTGATTGTGAAAAGCAAATGTTACTAATTTAAATTGCCAGCAGCTTAACAAATTCTCAATTTCTTTAATTTCTGAAGTAGCAGTCTGCTTGAATTAGAATAAAGCAAAACTAAGTTTATGAATAAGTATATTTAACAGAATTCATATACAAGTATACACTTGGGTTAAACTGTGTTTGCATGAAAACAGCCAGTTTTGAATTTTTTGTAAACCTGAAAAGGTCAAACATTTGAATTACAAACTCATCTTCAAACTGTTAGATATGTAGATCATCTCTAAATTACATACTGCTCTGTTGAAATTATACCAGTGTCTGACCACAACCTTGAGCATTTTGGAAGCCTGGATCTGAGGAGATGCCTTGAGATGTCTTTTGTAAGAAAAAATGAGAAAAATTACAAGCCGATTCCAGAAACTATCTTAGCACGACAGTACTTCTCGTGGCTCCCATTTTTCCCAGGGTTTGCATTTGCTTATAGTTTCCTTTTTGAGACCTTATTTACTGCCAAATTTATTCTCTTGGCATATGGCTCTAACCACTGTCTCGCTCTAACGAATTTCTGAACATGATGTATTGGTCATATAATCCTGCAGACTTTCAGTTAATTTATTATACCCGTCTCTCTTTTGCAGTTTCTTCAAGTTCATTGAGCCCCACCATGTCTAACATGGATGCCAATGAACATGAGAATCAAAATGAGGAAAATGGCATGCCATCAGCCCAACAGGAGGTGAGATTACAACTTTCTTTCTGTTGAATAATATATAATCCATATGGTTAATTGAGATAGACGTGCATAGCTTTTCAAGAATATATTGACAAAAGATGTATCATCTTTTAGTGGTATGTCTTCTATATTGTAGGAAAAATCAATCGAGAAGAAATATGGAGGAATGGTACCCAAAAAACCACCACTGATATCCAAGGCAAGTTATTCTATCTTGAAGTGGAAGTTTCACTTGAGTTCTATAGACAGATTGTTTTCCTTGAAGATTCATTCCACAAGCAACACTATCGAATTGTTATGCAGGATCGTGAACGTGCATACTTTGATTCTGCAGATTGGGCTTTAGGGAAGGTATCAACATAGCATCAAATATTCATGTCACTGTCTTAAAACTAAGAATTGATATATAGCCTTCTATGTCTTTTTTTGCATGGTTTATTACTACAGCCATGCTCAGAAACCTAAGGGACCTCTAGAGGCACTTCGCCAAAAGCGGCAGGTACCTGTGGATAGTATATGACATAATATTTTGTTGTTAGAATGTCATTCTTGTATGGCGATTTCATCATGAAATCTAATTTGTCTATGTATAACATTAACCGTATCTTCACACTTAATTGTTTGTATCATTAGGGGTACTAATTGACTCTGCATCTGTTCATTTTCATCAGCCCACACCTCAGCAGCAAGTTCGTTCACGCCGCTCAGTATTTGCATAAGCGGACAATGAAGGTGCACATTGATGTTTGCTTTGGACATTTCATAGTTGTTTTCAAGTGTTGCTAACCTCATTCTTATTCGACCTGTAGATGGGGGAAATGGTGTTTCTGAGGAAATGAACGATGATAACAACTATGATCAGTCATGGCATCATCAGTAGTTTCAGTTCTTTTATAAACCATTCAGAGTCATTTATTAGATCTAGATCCCATGAGTTAGAATGCCTTTTCATTGGTTTTTTGCTTTCAATGAAAGTAAGATTTATCCAACTTTGTTTCTTAAGCATACCGTGATGTAGGAGGGAACCATAGCCTGAAGTACTAATGTCCACAAACCATGTGCTAGTTTTCAAGATAATATTCTTACATTGATCTTTCACAATTTCTTTTCACATTGATATCCACTTTGCAAACCCTAGCAACATTAAAAAGATCAGACTCCATTCTTTGGAGCTTTTATTTGTTGGAGCACAAACAGAACTAAAAACCAACAGGCAGAGTTCATTGAATGTTAAAATGGTGGAATAGTAGTTCTTTTCCTGCTCATTCAAATATCCTTGTCTTTAATTGTTGATCCTCTCTATTAAAGCATGGCTCAAGAGCATGAGCAGCCTCCTTTCTTTGTTTTTTCTTATTATTTTAAGTCAAATGAAGCATAAAAAAAAAGGGAAACGGAATTTATTTTTTGGTTTCCTTTCATTAGTCATCACTCTAAGATTTGACTTGGTTGCAAGATGATACATGTTTGTAGTTAGGCCTCAGACCTTGTTGCTTTCACATCACTTCCCACTTGAAAGTAACTTATCACCAGCTCAAAGGTTGTCTTTTCATCAGAGATTTTTTTTTTAATTTTTATATATTTCTTTTGATCTTTTAAATTTAAGCTTTTGTGTGGCACAATTAATTTACTCATGAGGTACTCATGTTGATCATCCAAGCACACATGGTCCCTAAGAATCAAAGTGTATTTGATTAATTAAAAACCTCCTCTATATATATATATATATATATATATATATATATATATATATATATATATATATATATATATATATATATATCTATATATATATATATATATAGATATATTGGCCAGACTAATCGTAGAGGGAGATGATCTTTCTTTTTAATTAGTGGTGGATGATCTTTCATTTTTTATTTCATCTACATAGTCAGAAGTCGACTTTAAAATATATGCTCTTTTTGAAATTTAAATTTTGATGGGTTCTTTTAACCGCTTGAATCACACTCATGGAAGCATAAAAATGATTATTTTAAAAATATTTTTAATATCTTTTAATATTTAAAATACTCTTATGCTATGTTTACCTTGAAAGATGAAAAAGGAGTAGGGAAGAAACCGACGGTGGGAAAAAAAAAATCAGTAGGGAACGGTACGAGAAAGGAAAAAGAAAAAAAAAATTATAGAGAATGTTAAGGGAAAGGAAAGAGAAAAAATATATATGAGGAGAAAGAGAAAAATCCGTAAGTGGGAAGAAAGATTGAGATAAAAGAAAAAAAAAGAAAATCACAAGCGTTCGTCCTTATTAAAAAAATATTAAATCAGGTAGCAGATAACTTTGGAAAGTCTAGTTCGGGCTCATGAAAGTTTTTTATCGGTGACTAAGGTAAATCGGGAAGAGCTTATAGTGAACGGTCTAGAAGTCCAGTGTCTTAGGGTTTGGGTAGGGGTGCAATCGAGCCGAGTCGAGTCGAACAGTATGAGGCTCGAGTTCGGCTCGACTAGCTTTTCCCTAAGCTCGAATTCGACTCGAGTTCGATTCGAGCTTTAATTCCTAAGCTCGAGTTTGATTCGTAATAAAATTAAAGAGTTCGTGAAAGGCTCGAGCTCGGCTCGAAAATAGCTCGTTTTAAAATCAAACGAGCTTAGTTCGAGATTGGCTCGTTAAGATTAATCGAGCTCGAGCTCGAGTTCGAGCTCGTTAGGCACATAATCAAGCTCGAGTTCGAGCTCGTTAAGCACATAATCGAGCTCGAGTTCGAGCTCGTTAAGCACATAATCGAGCTCGATTTGAAACTCGTGAAAATCACCTACAATACATGAAAATCAATTACAAGACTTACAAATTGTTTGTAAAACAAATATATAACATACCAGCTACACAAAACTTGAAATGGAGCTGAATCCGTACTTGGAGATGAATTCTACATGAAATTCTGATAAATTCCAGAACAGTTGTTGAGCATAATGCATAAAATAAGAGCGAAGCTATATATCTTAGGCAATAGCTATATATCTTGGCGGTTTAAGATTAGGAAGAACTAGACCAACCAAAAGAACTACATAATCATACGAAACCAAAAAAACTACACTGTCATCGCAGTTAGATACCAGACACATGCTGCCGGAGCAGTTTTAGGTACTCTTTCCGATCAAACTTCAGCATTGAGGGCGCACTCGATCTCTTCTAGTGATCGCCCCTTGGTCTCCACGACATTGCCGGTTATGTAAAGAACAGCAAGAGTGCATACCGCCGCGAATCCCAGATACACTCGGCTGATTCCAAACCGCTGCACCACGCTCAGAAAGTAGAGATATCAAATGACAATAGTAAACGACGCTCAGAAAGTAGAGATTCCAACCAGCAAGGGGTGTAGGAATTGGTGTTGGAGCAAGTTGAAAAGGCCGGAGAGGAAACACATTGAGGGTGTAAGTCAAATCTTAATAGAAGAATATGATAAAAATAAATATATGAAAATTACCCCATGAACACCCAATGGAGGAAAACTTCCTGCTTTTTGCATGGCTCCAAGAAGTGGATTGTTTATTGGTTGTGGAGCAAGCGCACATTTGGTTGCCCGCATGAATGGTCAACAAACAGAGTTTTGATATCTGGATTTGGCCTAGGGTTCTTGCACAACTGATGCTGCCAGTTTAAACTGCCAATAGTAAACCAATAAGTGACTCAAATACAAATGAACGAACCCTAGATTGTCCAAGAGTTAAAAGTTGAAACAAACTAATCAGAATGCATGATAAAGATTTCCGAACGCCATAGAAAGTTTACCTTCACAAACTATTATATTTGCCATGTTCCTTTTTAATAAAGTAAATGCTAATGGAAAAGTGTAAGCAATTAAAACTCACAATAACTGTTTGCCACATTTATAATGTACTAGCCATTACTTGCAAAAGTTTTTATAAAACAGAATCCAATGATAAGCATTCTTATGTTTCCTAGTATTCAATGTCTTATTCTCCAAACATTTTTCATTGATTTCTGTAAATCCAAGCTATGTGAAAAATGTCAAAAAGTATACCATTATGTAGCACTTGAGATTCCGACAAGTCTCGCATAATCGCATATTTGCAAGCTTAACTAAATCATGCTACGTGGATTCCATAAAATGTCTGGGTGTCACAATTATTGAGGAGCACAAAGAGAATCACTTTATGGCTTAATGTGCAAAATGGAAAAATATAGAGAAGAAGCATGTGCAGCAAGACGGCAACAATTCTAGAAAAGGAATCCAAATGAGAAGTCAAGAGAACAAAATCAAACAAACTAAAGATTATATTATCTGGGAACTATTTGAAATACAAAGATCTAAAGGTTTGCAGGATAAAACAGCCAATAATTTACTCGGAAGAAACTTAACCACAGGAATACTTTTTATATTTTAAGATAAACGCCAAACTTTATCATATAGGATCATCAACTATGAAGATAAAACAATTGTGCCCTTCACAAGATCATGCTTTGGATTATTTTCCCAGCTCTTCAGAAACATATCAGTGTATAAAATCTAAGGTATAGTGAGCCACAGAGACAATTATAAGAACTTCTTACAGTCTTACCTCTGGTTAATTAACCCACGCAGCCTAGAATTTTTTAGGTTTGGAAACTGCAGTTTATCTCTGAACAAGGGGTTTGCTTCAATCAGCTTCTTAAGTTCACCAAGCATGATTGACCTTACTGATTTGGTATCCCCATACTTTGAAAGTTGCCCGTTTTCCCTGGCCACATGAGAAACAAGTAACACACACACACACTAAATGAATTTCAAACCTGAAGTTTTCTAAAATCAAAAGTTGTGTGATTTCCTTATATAGCTCTTCATTAAATGAGGCAAAGGCCTTCAAATCCTTCACAAGGATTTCAACTGCCTTTGATCGGTCATGCCTATGAAACAAAAAAAGTTTGAGAAAACCAATGATCAAAAATATTGATATATAACACCAAAAACTGAAGCTACCTGTGAAGGCAGCTCGGCGCAGGCGGCAACGAGGAGGGAGGGATCGGCGCAGGGGTAGGTAGGTTCCGCAGGCGAGAGACGCGAGAGAGGGAGGCGCCGTAGGTTAGGGTTCGGAATCGCGAGAGAGGGAGGCGCCGCAGGCGAGAGTCGTGACAGAGGGAGGCGCCGCAGGTCAGGGTATCGCGAGAGAGGGAGGCTGGCGAGAGAGGGAAGCTGGCGAGAGACGCGACAGAGACAGCCGCAGCCCGCAGGCGAGAGTCGCGATACGGGTCGAGGGAGGCGCCGCAGCCGCAGGTTAGGACTTAGGGTTCGGAGGACTTCAAATGAATCGATCTTAATATATATATACATATTAATATATAATATATATACATAATATATATTAATATTATACATAATATATTATGTATACATAATTAATATATATATATATATATATATAATTATAACTTCTTAACAAACACGTTCGCGAACCTCTTAACAAACGTGTTCGCGAGCCTATAAACAAACACGTTCACGAACCTCTTAACAAACGTGTTCGCGAGCCTATAAACGAACACGTTCGCGAGCCTCTAAACGAACACGTTCGCGAGCCTCTAAACGAACACGTTCACGAGCCTCTAAACGAACACGTTCGCGAGCTCACGAGCCAAATACTGCTAAGCTCGAGCTCGGCTCGATAATGTTTTCGAGCTCGAAATCGAGCTCGAGCTCGGCTCGTTAACTTAATCGAACGAACTCGAACGAGCTTTTTTCCGAACCGAGATCCGAATAGCTCACGAGCGGCTTGACTCGTTTACACCCCTAGGTTTGGGTCTCATTTGAAGAAAAAATTTCTATAAAATATGTCGTAGTTAGGGATCGAACCACGGATGTCTGAGTTAGCGATTAGTCGTCCTACCGCTGCATAATAGTCTCGGGGGCGTGTTCACCCTTATTAGGTCCCGGCCATCACAAGGTTGTGATCACCACCTATTGCTATCGTGCGCAAGGTCGTGACCACGTGTAATTGTCGTGAGGTCGTGATCGTCGCGTGGTCGCTTTTGTTGGGAACGAGATGGCTATAGAGGGGGGGTGAATATAGACAATCGCTTGCCCCTTGAAAACTTATCACAATTTCTACAACTCAATTATCAGTAGCACAGCGGAAAGAATGGAAAACAGAGTATGCAGAAAAATAAATGAGAGCAAAACACACACAACTAGCAAGATCGCTAACAAGGAGGGTTTACAAGGTTCGGGGATAACTTGCCCCTACTCCTTGGCGTGCCCTTGAGTGGGCGATCCCTTGATCGTCGGCAGATCAAGCCCCGGTTAACACCGGATATGAAGCAACCTCCTTCTCGGTGGAGAAACCTCTCCACAGTGTGTTTCAAACAATGATATATAATGAGCACAATGAAACAACAACAAGAAAGATCTTACTCAAACACTTAGCAAGGATTAAACACAGCAAGCTTCCCGAGCTCCACCCAGTGGCGATCTCACGCAGACCCCGTCTGCTTCGTGTCTTCCCACTGTCGGACTCCAAGCTTCTTGTTTTCTCCTTCAAGCGCTCAAGTATGATGATTGCTCCTCAATAGCTTGCTTAGAATGGTTGAAGAACTCAAGAACAGCAAGCTTTTTGCAGCAGAACGCAAGAACACGAAGAAGTTCAGCAAGCATCAACTCTGCGAAAAAAATCCTACAGAACTCAACTCTCACGCTCCTTTTGTTTTCTCCGCCAAGCGACGGGTGACACCATCTCTGTAGCTCCCAGCTACTCATCTGCCAACGCCAGCCTCTACTGAGCTATCTCTGGACTCACTGAGCTCCTCAGCCAAGCCCCAGCCTTAGCTCCAGTCCGCAGCTCGCCGTTGCAACCTGAGATGGGAAAAGGGACAAACCTGCTCCAAGGAAAGCATGCCTTGACTTCTCCTTGAGTGTTTGAGTCCTCCCCTGTCACCTGAAACTCAATCAGAGCATTAGAGCAGAAGATCATGCAGCATATCATATATCATCAGCAAATCCGATACGATCAGAAATTCTGACTGCGTCTGACAGTGAATTTGAATTAAAGTGATCGGTCACCAGACTGATCCAGGGTGTGTGGATCGGTCACCAGACCGATCCACTGCTTTGTCGGGATTCCCAGCTCTCGCAGCTATACACTCCTGATCGGTCACCAGACCGATCAGATTGGATCCTGATCGGTCATCCAGACCGATCCGAGCAGATGAACAGTAACTTTTTAATCAAATCCAAGATCCCTGATCGGTCACCAGACCGATCCAAGACTTTGATCAGCACGGGAACTCACTCACCGTTTGCTCCCTGATCGGTCACCAGACCGATCAGGAGCAAGACAGCAAGGAAGCAGCCTGCTCCCTGATCGGTCACCGGTCCGATCAGGAGCCACACAGTAGATTCCCAATCTCACTGTGCGCTCCCTGATCGGTCTCCAGTCCGATCAGACATAGCTGGATCGGTCACCAGACCGATCCACTAAGGAGCAGCGTGCCAATGTCCCTGATCGGTCACCAGACCGATCCAGCGACTCAACCCTAGCCCTCCAAGCTAGGAATTCATCCACCTTAGCCCTCCAAGCTAAGGATTTTTCCATCTAACTCTCTAAGTTGGGAATTTGCACCTAACCCTCCAAGTTAGGACTTTTCACCTAGCCCTCCAAGCTAGGACTTTTCACCTAGCCCTCCAAGCTAGGACTTTTCACCCAACTCTTCCGAGTTAGAACATCATCCAACCTAGCCCTCCAAGCTAGGCACCTGACCCTCCAATCCAGGACTTTTCCACCTAATTCTCCAGGATGGGAATTTGCACCTAACCCTCCAGGTTAGGACTTTTCACCTAGCCCTCCAAGCTAGGACTTTTCACCCAACCCTTCCGAATTAGGACTTTTCCAACACCTAGCCCTCCAAGCTAGGATTTTCCACACCTAACCTCCCAGGTTAGGATTTTCCAACACCTAGCCCTCCAAGCTAGGATTTTCCACACCTAACCCTCCAGGTTAGGATTTTCCATGTCATGCCTAATCCTTGATTAGGACTTAATCATAATCCACCTAACCTCCCAGATTAGGATTTTCCATATCATAATCATCCTTTCCTAAACTAAAATCGTTGTCAACACCAAAACAACAATCAGGGTCAGACTGCATCAACAATCTCCCCCTTTTTGTTGTTTGACAACCCGATTTTAAGTTTAGGGTTTCTCAATCAATATTCCAACTTTAGAATCATAGGGAAATCCAGATCCTCCCCCTACAACATAGTCATGCTAAACTTAACCAATCCACACTCTCCCCCTTTGTCGAACACCGAAAAGGAGCCAGAGGGGCTGTTAAGTTTAAATAAAACTCCCCCTCAATCCTAGAGGTATCCCAACTCATCAAAAATGTGATAGTTTGTGGAATTGGCATACGAACACATGTGAATAATTATAACAAGACATAGCAATCACATGCATCATATGAGTATGAAATATAGACTCCCAAAACATGCCATAATATTCATAAGTAACAAATAAGCATGGCAATGTAAGCATGAACTAGGCAATGGCATCAACAATAGTAGATAAGCATGGCAGATGAAAATATATAGATCAAGGCATAATAGCATCCAAGCAAGTAGCAAAATAAGTGTGACTTAAGGTCACATCAACAAAGTCAGAGGGCATACAGCCCAAAAGTCATACAACACAGTTAAGATCAATTGTCATCAGAATCATCAATATAAATGATATCCCTGGGTGAAGGAGCACTAGGGGATGCACCCCCTCAGGGAACGTATGATGATACCATTCTTCATACCATCTGTCCTAGAATGCGCTCATCTCAGAGACACCAGATACCAAGGCATCAATACGGCGATCAAACGACTGGAACTCGGAGCTGACCTCCTGCTGCCAAAGCTCAGAGATGTGTAACTCGTGCTCCAATTGCTGCTCTATCTCTGCGACCTGCCAGCGCAGATCAGGAGCCAACTCATCATAGTCTGTAGTAATAGTTGTCGTTCCCGGGTCAGTAGCTGCCCTTGGTAATTCCTCCGTTCGTCGGCGAACCTTCCACTTCAGCCCTTGAGTCCCAAGAACAACGCCGGACTGAGCAAGCATGCGACGATCCAACCGGCAGTCCTGTCGAATCATGGGCACAATGTGACCCTGTGAAACGTCGATGCCAACCGACTTTAGCCATGCAGTGATGATATGACCGAATGACATATAGACTGACTGAGATAATGGCATACTGTGGACGATGATAGATGAGAATACTGAAGCTATTGGGTCAAAGTCTAACTGTTGATGCATCCCATAAAGCATCAGGCAGTGAAACGGGTAAATCTCATCAAGATGTTTCGAGGTAGTGGGAAGGAGACAATTTGTAATGATCTTAAACAAGACATAATCAACCGGGGAAAGATGAAGAGCTGGAAATGTAGGGAAGTCACGGGTGCACTCACCAGAATCCCTTGGTCTAGGACGACCTAGGAAGTACTCGTAAATGGAATCAGAGGTCACTCCATCGAAGGGGACTGGGAGAGGATTAGGAGGCAAAGGGTAGAGAAAGAGCTCGTTGTGTGATCTGCGACAGCCGAGAAAATCAGTCAATATAGATCGATCGAAAGCAAGATCAATACCAGCAACAC
>JAGFNQ010002617.1:606742-687516 GCA_024364735.1 Boesenbergia rotunda | reverse complement strand
TGGTCATAAGAAATGAGGAAGAGGGTCACGGTAAGAAATAGGTCACGGCACAGCAGCAAGTAAGACCAAAAACCATGATTAGCTTCACAAACATATATTCTATGATCTCTTGGAAACGGGAAATGAAGCCAAACACTTACTTTCGTGCCATTGAAATTGTTTGAAGGGATTGGAAGACTCTCGACAGAGAAGAACGCGCGTGAAGGAAGAGCCTTCAAGCCGGAGAAAACCGAGCGTGAAGGAAGACACAGAGACTTCTCTCGCTCGTTCGCACAGGGTGTTTCGGCGCTAGGGTTCGTGAAAACGAAGATTTGGAGAGTTAATCGGTTGGTGGATCGGTCCACCAACCAAAATTTAATGCGGTTGATCGGATCACCGTTCGATCAGATCGCGTCCGGACCGATCAGGATACAGCCTGATCGGACTGGCGTGGTCCTGATCGGTCGGATGACCGATCAGATACGCTCCTGATCGGTCGGGTGACCGATCAGGATTTGATCAGTAGGTCCCGGGTAGAAAATTCTGAGCTCCCTGATCGGTCTGTGGACCGATCCCTACAGGGTGCCAGATCGGTCTGGAGACCGATCCAGGCTAGCTCAGATACTTAGTCAAATTTCGGGAGACTCGACACAGGAAGGAGTCAGATCGGTCTGGGGACCGATCAGTCCTATGCCTGATCGGTCCGGTGACCGATCTGGGTTCCTGATACGTCCTGAAATGTTCAGTTTCAGAACTTCTGAAATTTCCAAACGATCTTTGATGGATTTTGTCTAACTTGGACAGGTCTTTATGACTAAAATTGATTCTTGAACAAGAATCTAAAGTCCTTATAGGTTCAACAAACACTTTGACCCATCTAAATGGAATCAAACTCAACCATCAATCAACCAAGCAAGTTCAAACAAGTTTTTACTCCATCTCCAAGTTTCCAATCAAGTTGCCTTGATTGGAATGTCCAAGTATGATCATGGAGCCATATACACATATGTTATGCAATGGTTTTCCCCATACTTGGTCACCACCGTGATCATTATCTCGTCAACTCAATTTCTCAAGTGATGCAATGACATTTTGAGAAATTGAGTTAAACCTAACATCTCACCCCATATCTAGCAATCAAAAACATTTTGGTAACCCTTATAGTTTGTGTGAGATGTTCCCAAAGTTACCCAATTGTTCCCTAACAATTTGAAATAATCATGAAGGATTTTGACCACAATTTGAACATCACGAGGTACGACACATTCCCAACTCCCGTCTTAGGAAACTAAATTCACTCTCGGGAAGTGGTTTAGTGAAAATGTCAGCTAGGTTTGACTTTGACTCTACATGTGAGAGTATGATGTTCCCCCTAGCTACATGATCTCTAATGAAGTGGTGTCTTACCTCAATATGTTTTGTCCTAGAATGATGGACCGGATTCTTGGTTAAGTTAATTGTGCTAATGTTATCACATAACACTTGCACACCCTTGTAACCCAATCCATAGTCCTCTAAGGTGTGGATCATCCACAACAATTGTGATATACACTCTCCCATGGCAATATATTCTGCCTCGGTAGTGGAAAGAGCAACACAATGTTGCTTCCGACTCGACCAACTTACTAGAGACGATCCTAAGAATTGGCAGCCCCCACTAGTGCTTTTTCGGTCCAACTTACATCCAGCGTAGTCGGAATCCGTATAGCCCATTAAATCAAAAGATTCGGTACGGGGATACCAAAGACCTACACCAATTGTACCCTTGAGATATCTCAAAATTCGCTTAACAGCAATTAGGTGAGATTCCTTGGCACAGACTTGATACCTAGCGCACATACCTACAGCAAATAATATATCTGGTCGACTGGCTGTAAGGTATAACAAACTACCTATCATGCTTCGATACTGAGTTAGATCAACGGGTTTACCACTCTCATCATTGTCTAATCTTGTGTTTGTGGCCATGGGAGTGGTTACCTCTTTTGAATCACTCATATTGAATTTTCGAAGCATTTCATGTGTATACTTTGATTGGTGCACATGGATACCATCGCGAGTTTGCTTAATTTCTAGTCCAAGGAAGAAGGTCAACTCTCCCACTAAACTCATTTCAAACTCACTCTCCATGTGTCCGATAAATTCACGTAAATAGCCCTTGTTGTTTGAGCCACAAATTATGTCATCGACGTACACTTGGGCTACAAATATATTGTCACCATCTCTTCGTAGAAATAGTGTAGGGTCTATTTGACCTCTAATGAAGTCCTTTCCGATCAAGAATGTCGACAACCGCTCATACCAAGCCCGGGGTGCTTGTTTAAGACCATAGAGTGCCTTCTTGAGCTTGTACACGTGGTTTGGATATTCGGTACTCTCAAACCCTGGAGGTTGTTCGACATAGACTTCTTCCCTAATCAAACCATTTAGGAATGCCGATTTGACGTCCATCTGAAATAGTTTGAAGCCTCGATGTGCTGCAAATGCAAGCATCAATCGGATGGACTCTAATCGTGCCACGGGAGCATAAGTCTCATCATAATCAAGACCTTCAACTTGACTGTAGCCCTTGGCTACCAAGCGTGCCTTGTTTCTAATGATTTCTCCCTTGTGGTTTAATTTGTTTTTGAAGACCCATTTAGTTCCAATAATGGTGGTCTTCTTAGGTCTAGGGACTAAGTCCCAAACCTGACTCCTCTCAAATTGACCTAGTTCATCTTGCATTGCAATAATCCAATCGGGATCATTTAATGCTTCATCAATTTTTCTAGGTTCAATTTCGGAAATTAGAGCAACTTCATTAGCCTCATTCCTGAAGAATGATCTAGTCCTAACCCCTTGATGGATGTCTCCAACAATTTGGTCTTGGGGATGACTAGAGGCTAGTCTCGTTTGCCTTGGTGTTGGTGGTGCTTCTTGAACGAGTTCACTAGACACAAGTTCAGCCTCAGGATCCGGCTGATCAATGAGTTGTCTAGGCTCACCGTCATCAGACTCATCACCATTAACACTATTTGGAGAATCATTCAAACTTAGTCTCCTAAGTTCGAGTTGAACTCCTTCTACATTTTCTGATTGGTCAATTGATTTTGGAAGTTCCTCAAAAACCACATCAGAAGACTCTTCAACTAGTCTAGTTCTCTTGTTGTAGACTCGGTAGGCTTTGCTAACTAGGGAGTACCCGACTAGTATCCCTTCATCAGCTTTTGCCGTGAACTTTCCAAGATGATCCTTGGTGTTTAGGATGAACACCTTACACCCAAACACCCTAAGGTGTTTAACCGTAGGTGGTTTCCCAAACCAAAGTTCATGGGGAGTCTTTTCTAAAAACCTATGGATGAGAACTCGATTTTGCACATAGCAAGCTGTATTTACAGCTTCAGCCCATAAGTAACTCGGGAGTGAGTACTCATTAAGCATGCTTCGTGCAGCCTCTTGAAGTGCACGGTTCTTCCTTTCTACAACACCATTTTGTTGTGGTGTTCTAGGAGTAGAGAACTCATGTCTATAACCCTTATCTTGACAAAATTCTAGAAACCTTTGGTTTTGAAATTCACCTCCATGATCACTTCTTATTGTCTTAATTGTTGATGATTTCTCATTTTCAATTCTTCTACAAAAAGAAATGAAAATATCTACGGTTTGATCCTTATGTTTTAAAAAGTAAGTCCAAGTATATCTAGTAAAATCATCAATGATAACAAAGCAATATCTACTTCCATTCAATGATATGATGGTACTACAATCAAATAAATCCATGTGAAGTAAATCTAATGCATTGGAAGTACTTACAGTGCTTTTACCTTTATGTGCAGATTTTGTTTGCTTACCCATTTGACACGCATCACATAATTTATCTTTTTCATACTTGATGCTTGGTAAGCCTCGCACTAGTCCCTTGTTGGCCAACTTCCGGATGTTCTTCATGTTCACATGTGCTAGCCTCCGGTGCCAAAGTGTGGACTCTTCTTCTTTTGACATGAAACACTTAGCAAAAGCATTAGTAGCACTTTTAAATGAAACTTGATAAATATTGTCTACTCTTGCTCCTACTAGTACCGTGTCCAAAGTGTCATTCTGTCTAACTAGACATTGACTTGGTTGGAAGTCAATTGTGTAACCCGTGTCACACAATTGACTGACACTTAGGAGATTAAACTTCATCCCCTTGACTAGAAGGACATTTGAGATTCTAAGACATTCGGATATTTGAATGTCTCCTATTCCTATGACCCTAAGACTACCATTGTTACCGAATGATACATTACCTCTACTCTTCTTGTGAAATGTGGTAAACAATGATCTATCCCCGGTCATGTGTTTGGAGCATCCACTATCAACAAACCAAGTTGATAGATGCTCCCCCTCAATCATAACCTACACAATTCGAAAAATAGAAGTCTTAGGTACCCAAACCTTGGGACCTAAAGCATCAACTAAACATGACTTAGGCACCCATGCCTTGACAACTTTCTTTTGAGTCTTGGGTGTCCTAGATTGTCTCATGTCAGTCCTAGACATGAGAGATACAAATGAGGGTTCTTTAGGGCGGTAACCAATACCGGCCCTATTGTAAACCGCTCTTTGGGCATTTAAAATCATATCTAAGGTCTTAGAGCTATTTGAGAATTTCCCAAGAATATTCTTGAGCTTCTCAACTTCACTCTTCAAAGATTGGTTTTCCTCTACTAACCCAATATCATGCATATCACTGATTTCCTCAACCTTAGAGGATTTCAGGCTTACAATCTCATGTTTCAAAGATTTAATTTCATCTTCTAGTAATTCAACATGCAAGTCATCAATGTTATCATCCCTAGAAGCTTTCAATTGATCAATCTCTAATTGCAATGCTTTAACTTTGTTTTTGGATTTCTTAAGCATACTAGTTAAACATGCAATTGCTCTATAACATTTTTCAAGCTCGGGAGAAGTTACCTCTTCATCATCCGAAGATGATGAAGCCGTGTTTGCGGAGCTTGAAGTTTCTTCACTGCTCTCCTCTCCAAGAGCCATGAGAGCCACTTGCCTTGTGCTCTTCTCCTCCTTCTCATCATCGGATGAACTAGAAGATGACTCATCCCAAGAAGCCTTCAAGGCTTTCTTCTTCTTCTTGGATTTCTCTTCTTTTCTTTTGGGTTCTCCTCCTTTTTAAGCTTCGGACATTCATTCTTGAAATGTCCTCTCCTACCACACTCAAAGCAAGATGCATTATTCTTATCAAGCTTGAATTCACTAGTGTTACCTTTCCTTTTGAACCGTCGGTCTCTTCGCATCATCCTTCGCACGAAGTTCGCCATCTCGGATGAAGAAGAGCCACTGCCATCTTCCTCTGAGTTTGACTCGGATTCGGAGGAGGATGAAGATGATGAAATCTCTTTCTCCTTCTTCTTCTCCTTCTTCTTCTTAATGGTCCGGTCCCCTGCAACTAAGGCAATCCCCTTCTCCTTGGGGCCTTTGTTAGCCATTTCATGCAATTCCATCTCACAAAATAAATCATCTAATTTCACAATAGATAAATCCTTGGATACTTTGTAGGCATCCACCATGGATGACCACAAAGCATTCCTCGGAAATGCTTTCAAGACATACCTCACAAGGTCGCGATTCTCGACCTTATCATCAATTGAATGAAGTCCATTAAGAACTTCCTTGAACCGGCTATGGAGCTCACTTACCGACTCATTCTCCTTCATGGAGAGATTTTGAAGCTGATTGAGGAACAAGCCCTCTTTGCAATCCTCGAGTCTCGGGTGCCTTCATGGAGCTCTATGAGTTTGTTCCACAAATCTTTTGCACTCGTGAAGGGACCAACCTTGATGAGTTGGTCTTTGTTCATGCCGCATTGTAGAGTGACAACCGCCTTAGCGTCGGCTTCACTTTTCCTTGTTTGGTCGGCAGTCCACCGCGAAGATTCGAGTTCCTTACCTTCATCATCCTTAGGAGGGATGAATCCTTCCTTCACCGCGAACCACGTATGGATATCCATCTTCAAATAGTATTCCATTTTTGATCTCCAATATTGGAAGTCGGCGCCATCAAAGAATGGAGGTCGGGTGGTGGAGAAGCCTTCTCTCAAAGCCATGTTGTTGCAAACTCTCGGTTGTTAATCCGTGTATAGAGCCCCTTGCTCTGATACCACTTGTTGGGGACGAGATGGCTATAGAGGGGGGGTGAATATAGACAATCGCTTGCCCCTTGAATACTTATCACGATTTCTGCAACTCAAATATCAGTAGCACAGCGGAAAGAATAGAAAACAGAGTATGCAGTAAAACCCAAACGAAAGCAAAACAAACACAACTAGCAAGATCGCTAACACGGAGGGTTTACAAGGTTCAGGGATAACATGCCCCTACTCCTTGGCGTGCCCTTGAGGTGGGCGATCCCTTGATCGTCGGCATATCAAGCCCCGGTTAACACCGGATATGAAGCAACCTCCTTCTCGGTGGAGAAACCTCTCCACAGCGTGTTTCACACAATGATATATAATAAGCACAATGAAACAACAACAAGAAAGTCTTACTCAAACACTTAGAGAGAACAAAACACAGCAAGCTTCCCTGAGCTCCACCCAGTGGCGATCTCACGCAGACCCCGTCTGCTTCGTGTCTTCCCACTGTCGGACTCCAAGCTTCTTGTTTTCTCCTTCAAGCGCTCAAGTATGATGATTGCTCCTCAATAGCTTGCTTAGAATAATTGGAGAACTCAAGAACAGCAAGCTTTTCGCTCAGGAACTCAACAGCACGAAGAAGTTCCAACAAGTATCAACTGTTTGTTATTTTGAACTCCACTCTCGCGTTCCTTTTTGTTTCTCCGCCAAGCGACAAGTGACACCATCTCTGTAGCTCCCAGCTATTCATCTACCAACGCCAGCCTCTACTGAGCTATCTCTGGACTCACTGAGCTCCTCAGCCAAGCCCCAGTCTTAGCTCCAGTCCGCAGCTCGCCGTTGCAACCTGAGATGGGAAAAGGGACAAACCTGCTCCAAGGAAAGCACGCCATGACTTCTCCTTGAGTGTTTGAGTCTTCCTCTGTCACCTGAAACTCAATCAGAGCATTAGAGCAGAAGATCAAGCAACATATCAACATACATCAGCAAATCAGATTCGATCAGATGCTCTGACCTCGTCTGTCAGTGGAATTTGAATTAAAGTGATCGGTCACCGGACCGATCCAGGGTGTATGGATCGATCACCAGATCGATCCACTGCTTTGCCGGGATTCCCAGCTCTCGCAGCTATACACTCCTGATCGGTCACCAAACCGATCAGGGTGAAGCCTGATCGGTCACCAGACCGATCAGATTGGATCCTGATCGGTCATCCAGACCGATCAGAGCAGATGAACAGTAACTTTTTAATCAAATCCAAGATCCCTGATCGGTCACCAGACCGATCCAAGACTTTGATCAGCAAGGGAACTCACTCACCGTTTGCTCCCTGATCGGTCACCAGACCGATTAGAAGCAAGACAGCAAGGAAGCAGCCTGCTCCCTGATCGGTCACCGGTCCGATCAGGAGCCACACAGTAGATTTCCAATCTCACTGTGCGCAACCTGATCGGTCACCAGTCCGATCAGACATAGCTGGATCGGTCACCAGACCGATCCACTAAGGAGCAGCGTGCCAATGTCCCTGATCGGTCACCAGACCGATCCAGTGACTCAACCCTAGCCCTCCAAGCTAGGAATTCATCCACCTTAGCCCTCCAAGCTAAGGATTTTTCCATCTAACTCTCCAAGTTGGGAATTTGCACCTAACCCTCGAAGTTAGGACTTTTCACCTAGCCCTCCAAGCTAGGACTTTTCACCTAGCCCTCCAAGCTAGGACTTTTCACCTAGCCCTCCAAGCTAGGACTTTTCACCCAACTCTTCCGAGTTAGAACATCATCCGACCTAGCCCTCCAAGCTAGGCACCTGACCCTCCAAGCCAGGACTTTTTCACCTAATTCTCCAGGATGGGAATTTGCACCTAACCCTCCAGGTTAGGACTTTTCACCTAGCCCTCCAAGCTAGGACTTTTCACCCAACCCTTCCGAATTAGGACTTTTCCAACACCTAGCCCTCCAAGCTAGGATTTTCCACACCTAACCACCCAGGTTAGGATTCTCCAACACCTAGCTCTCCAAGCTAGGATTTTCCACACCTAACCCTCCAGGTTAGGATTTTCCATATCATGCCTAATCCTCGATTAGGACTTAATCATAATCATCATAATCATCACACCTAACCTCCCAGGTTAGGATTTTCCAAATCATGCCTAATCCTCGATCAGGACTTAATCATAATCCACCTAACCTCCCAGATTAGGATTTTTCATATGATAATTATCCTCCTAACTTAAAATCGTTGTCAACACCAAAACAACAATCAAGGCCAGACTGCATCAACACAACTTTCTCAGGCCTTGACAATGTACTTGGTATCAGTGTACCAATGCGCGCATCCCTAATAGGTTTCGGGGTAGCTAGCCACCGCACCCTATTAGAGCTTCTTTCTAACTTTCTGTGGGCCTCTCTTTTGCCCGGTACATGTCACTTTACAAAAGTAAAATACTTTCTTACTCATAATGCTTGTATTTATCAAGCTAACTTTCTTTTTCATAAATCTTGCACTATTAACCTTTACCTTTTCTTACATGGAACTTTCATTGAGCACCTTGCGTGCCCTTAACCCCAAAACTTATTTTTGGGACTTTTCAAGAACTTACTCTTGTCATACATAGGTCACATACATAAAAACATACTCCAATTCATATTCTATGATAAAACATTTATTCTTTAGGAATTTAAAACACACAAATAAGAAAACCATAATCTTAAAGCATGCATTTAGATCACAAACATGGTTCTACAACGAGAAATACATGGTGAAACTACTTCTATTGCAGGTGAGTGATTTACTTACCCTTTTCTTGAAGAAAATGCACTAAGTATCTCGAAATTCCTAGTGTAGGGCTCTTTTCCTCTTCCTTTGCAAGAAATCTCCACTCTTTAGCCCTAGGGAAGAAGCCCTAGGCTTTCTACTTCAAGAGGAAGAAGAAGGAAGAAGAAAACTCCCCCTTTCTCCCCATTTTCGCAGCCCCTTTCCTCTGCTCGCGCGGCCTCCCGAAACCCTAATGGGGTCTTAACCCAACTTAAGTGGAAGTTTTAATACCTCTTCATGAAACGACCTAACTATTCTATAACATTATTTCTCTCCACCTTTTTCTGTGCTTGATACCCTAGCCCGTCCGGTCAGCTGCGCGCCCTTAAGGGTTTGCTCCTCTTGTGGTCGTGAGTTCGAACCCCTGCTGCCCTTCAATAATTTTTTTTTTCTAATTTCATTCCGAAAAAATGCTATAATATTTTGAAAAATGCTAGAAAAATTCCTAAAAATCCCTAATAATACCAGGAAATTATTGGGTGTTACACCCAAGGTGAACACAAAACAAAGTAAAAGCAAGGTGAGCTTCGGCAGCTTATGGGCGGGGCACCCCCGTGCTCCCGGGTGCCCCCCATGCTCCCAGGCGCCCCCGTGCTCCCGGGCGCCCCCAGGTCAAGCCAACGAAGCAAGCCAGCGAGAAGCCAACGGATGAGAGTTGACCCGGTCAATCCGGGCGCCCCCAGCTGTAATGACCCAGAAAATCTCCTCAATATTTTCTTTAAAATATTGATCATGTCTAAATAGTTTTTGAAGTAAATTAGAGATACTAGTATGAACCTTAGCCTAATTATCCATAATTTCTCATTTAAATTGAGAAGCTAAGTACTAATGGGCTTTTCTAAGACCATGATTATTAGTGGATTTTAGGTGAAATTTAGTATAAATATAAATGGGTTTTAATTAGGAATATTAGCATGATCATGGGGAATTTTCGAAAATAATATAAAAATGAAATAAAATAAAATAGAAAAATAAAGTGCATGCACCAAGGATTGAACCTTGGACCTATGGTACCACCATGCATGTACTAACCAATTAACCTAGCAAGGGAGTGCTAGTAGAGGATGAAGTGGATTTTGGTTAAGGCTTAGGGAAAATGAAGAGTCATCAAGGGAAGAGACACCATGACTCTTCACTTACCCTCCTTAATGTGGTATAAAGGTGGCATGGCAGTTACATCTCCCCTTCTCTTCTTCATTTCTTCCTCTCCCTCCTTGCTCTAGCCGAAACCACAAGGGCTCCCCCATAGGAAAATTTACACCAAAGGACTCCATCTTGAAGACTCAAGGCTCTCTACTAGGCTACAAAGGCTAAGGAGAAGTTTAGAGTCAAGAAGGTTCATTCTATTTCTCTATTCAAGGATTAAATCCAAGATAAGGGAAGGTAAGACCCCCTCACCTTTGGTGTGATAACTTTAAAGTTGTTTGTCATGATCTAAGTTCTTATTGGTATGCTATGTTGAAAAATCCATGATTAGGGCATGTGAAGGTTTCGGCCAAGCAATATTTTTGAGGTTAAAATCACATTGAAAACCCCTATTATGTTTCCTAATGTTTATTCATGATATGTTAGCATGAAAGTATGATTTTGGAAGTTTTTGTAGCACCCTAAAAACCCCCTAGGGTTTCGGCCACATCAAGGTTAAAGGGCTAGGGTAAACTCCAACCATTCTAAGCATGATTAGTATGTTTCCTATGATACCTTATAGGTAATAAGGGTGATTTATATGCATTTTCCTATGGGCTTATTATCCCTCTAGGGTTTCGGCCAACTCATGGTTTGGGGCCTAGGACTTAGGGTTAAACCCAACCAAAGGTTCAAATGGTTTCCATGGCATGGTATGTAAGGTATGGAATGTTAATCATGACCTAGGTAAATTTTCTATGGCTTTATGGTAGCTTAGGGTTTTCAGCCAAGACCCAAAGCTAGGGTTTGAAATGGGCTATGGTCTTAAGGACACATGTTTATAAGTTACCATGATGTAAGTACATAGTTAAACACGATGTAAGGATTTTTATATTACTAAAATCTTAGTTTATGTATTATGTAACATGGCGTTGTATGTTAGGTTCTATGGTATGCTTTACTCATGAATATTTAGATCATATACCATGATATGTAATGAATGTCGGTGTATGTTAAGTTAAATCGAATGATACATGTAGAAGGTTAAATGCTTATAATAGAGGTATGTGTATGAAGGCCTATGCATGTTTATGATGAATGCCATTAACCTAGGTAGTATGCACCGTGTGTATATGTAGCTTACTCATGCATGTTTTACGATGGATACTAGGATTATGTATGCTAGATGAAATGTATCATGTATGAACTTCATGTTTATTTACGTACCATGATAATGTATGCTTTATGAACCAAGATAATATTTATGCCTGGAAGTATGTTATGTATGAATGCCATGTTGTTATGAATGAAAGAAAATGATTGAAGGTGATGGTTATGCCTTAAGTATGAATGATAAGTATGAATGATGAAGGCATAACGATGTTATGAAATAAGTATGATTGATGAAGCATACATAGTTATTTTATTTTATGAATGGGCTTGTACCGGACCGAAGTAAGGGTCCAAGGGATGGGCACTTTAAGAACGCCCCGGTTCTGGACTACCGACTATGCTATCCACGGTTCTGGGACTACCGCAGTTGTCCAACAAGGATGGGCACCTTAAGAACGCCCCGGTGTTTGGAACTACCGTAGCTGTTCCTACCCTAGTAGGTCGGGGCTCGCTACCTCGTATTTACTTAGGGATGCATGCTTATGATGTATGTATGTGGTACAAACCGGGGACCCCAATGATGTTATGTTATGTTTTAAAAAGTATGATTTTAAAATTAAGCATCCTTATGTAAATGCATTTGACTCATGCATTCATTCATGTTATGCATCACGCCAGGGTAAATAAGTTTTATGCTTATGTTATGATAAATAAGCTTCATGCTCATGTATGTTAAGAATTATGTCATGATAAGTATGCTAACGTATGTTAAGAATTATGTTATGATAAGTATGTTTCATGCTCAGAATTATGCCATGATAAGTATGCTCACATATGTTAAGAATTATGTTATGATAAGTATGTTTCATGCTCATGTATGTTAAGAATTATGACATGATAAGTATGCTCATGTATGTTAAGAATTATGCCATGATAAGTATGCTCATGTATGTTAAGAATTACGTTATGATAAGTATGTTTCATGCCCATGTATGCTAAGAATTATGTCACGCTAAGTATGTTTTGGTTTTATGCTTATGTTAAGAATCATGCTATATTAGTTGTTCATATGCTTATGATTTACGCCAAGACTATGCTTATGTTTTATGTTCAGAATTATGTTATGTCAGATGCTTGATAAGTTTATGTTTAAGTGATGTATGGTTTTAGTTAGTAGGAAAGGCTCTTACTAAGTCTGTGTACTTATAGTCTTATTTTCCTCGTATCGCAGATCAAGCAAGAGGTTATTAAGGGAAGAAGCAGGAGAGGCAAGAGCATGTGTGTGTGTGGCAGTGACATGGCAAAGGATCCTTTTATTTACGCGTATCGCATGTCTTGGGTTTTGGAAATGCCTCCTTAGATTCTATGCTATGTTTTTTAATGGTTATGCCTAATGGATGACTTAAGACTCATGATGTTTATGGATAAGTTACTTGTTGCCTATGATGATTATGAATCAGCTATGAAATGGTTATATCATGATGCCATGCATGTCGTTAATATACTAAGTCCAATGACACTAGGTTCATGAATGACAAGTTTAGGCATGTATAGATGTTTCATGTATTAGTTGCATGGTTAAAAGCATGTGTAGAAGAAAAAAAAGTATTCCGCTGCATTAAGATGTTTTGTATGTACATGTATGTTTAGTGTAACGACGCCTTTATCGCCACACCATAAGGTGTGGGAAAAAGGGCGAGCGTTACAGGTTGGTATCAGAGCAGTTGCCATCTCACTACACACACATCAAGCCTTCTTCCTGCCGCTTCCATGTAAGTATCTCTTTGTATATCTTATGATAGTAAGCACTCTTAGGATACTTTATGATTCTAGAATACGCAAGCATGAATGATATTTTATGATGAAAAGTACTTTAGGATATGTGACTATGAACGATATATATCTTCTTATGAAATCATATACTTTAGGATTGGATATGCGGGTAAGGATAGAAAAAAATGTATTATTGTAATTATTAAGGTAAAGGAAACTGAGTTTATCTTGTGTGTTTTTCTCTATATATATTTGGGAATTGAAAAAAAAGAGAAACTAGTTCCGTACTGGTTTTTTTTGTCAGTTCTGTACTGACTGTGTTGTTTTTTTTCAATTCCAGATGTTGCATGAGATTGGCACCACGAGTCGTTACCATGAGCGGAGTCGTGAGCTGCTGGAGCAAATAGAAGAGGTGGAGTATAGTCCGGTCCTTGGGATTCAAGGCAATATGGGAAAGTTGGACAGGCTATTTTGGAAACACGAACAGGAAGGGTTTCCAATCATGGATGACCATAGGATTGGAGCTCTGCTTCGCTCATTGCCCAATCGTGCGAGAGAGGTTGCTTATCAGATCTGGGGCAGCATGGATGTAGTATCTCATATACGGAATTATGTAGGCAACTTCTTCACCATGAGTTTCTAGAGGATCTGGGGGACTCTAAGGAAGATCTCGAGATGTATGAGGAGGACCCCGAGATGTACGAGGAGGGTCCCGAGATGTATGAGGAGGATCCCGAGATGCTCGAGATGTTTGAGGAAGACCCGATGATCGAGGAAGATCTCGAGATGCTCGAGATATTTGAGGAAGACCCTGGGATGTTCGAGGAAGGACCCGAAGTGGCAGAGGAGGTCCCCGAGATAGAAGAAGAGGATCCGATGGAAACGGTAGAAGATCCTGAGGTAGGCCAAGGGGAGATGAACAAGGGAGTGATAGTTACTGCCATGATATTCTTCATTATGGGCATGATTGTAACTCATCTATTTCGTTGAGTTTGGTTAGTATTGTGAACCAATAAGGTCTAAGTTAGTCATAATACAATTAGTCATGAGTGTGGCTCAACCTTATGTTCATAAACATGGTATGAATTGAGCACCATCATAATATAGTAGTTAAGGTGAACCTAGTGTTAACGAAATGTTATATAACCTGTACGTTATATAAGTTACCAATCATATAATATAATTGTATTATATTACATAAAGCAATTGATAATAATATGAGAGTGTGTACTAATATAAGAATTAGTATAAATATGACTATACTAATTTACCGATCATATAGGTTCTTGATATGAGCCTACATACAGGTTGACCTGTATCCTTACAACTTATAAGTTATCACCTACGCATATTACCCCATAAGCAATTATAGGTATTATATCTATAATTTATATTTTAAAAAAACAATTTTTTTATTTATAACCTATAATATAGTCACACATAGAAAATTTCCTGATAGTCTACATACATAGGATTATAACACCCTCACCTATGTTAGCATACAGCATTAGTTCCATGATATTAATACTGATATAATTAATGGTATAAGTCATACGGTATAACTGAGGTTGGGGCGCATAAGGTAGGGTCCTAATTATATTAACACCTGTTATAGATTATGGGTCCATTGTATTTTCATACTAAATAAAAATATCAGTATTCTCAACGAATATTTCACGGTTATCTTATATATATAAGATTACCTTAAGGGTAATACAATAAATAGGATCTCACCTATTCTATAATAACCATACAACTAATATAATTCGTAACTCAGATTGAGAACTAATATTTCAGAAGCCTACTATCGTTAGGTTTACCCATAAATTAAAATAAGTATATAAGTATGACACATGCATATAATTATACCAAGGAGTTATTGATGACATTGGCCCAATTATATGCTAAGGAGATAATCATACTTCATGGAGTTCCCAAGACCATCATCTCAGATAGGGATGGTCGCTTTACCTCGCATTTTTGGGAATGTGTTCAGAAGTCTCTCGGGACAAAACTACGATTCAGCACTGCCTTTCATCCTCAGACTGACGGGCAAACTGAACGAGTGAATCAAGTACTGGAAGACATGTTATGAGCTTGTGTCTTGGATTTCAAAGGGAGTTGGTGCCGATATCTATGTTTAGCGGAATTCGCCTACAATAATAGCTACCAAGCTACTATCGGCATGGCACCTTATGAAGCTTTATACGGGAGGAGATGTAGGTCTCCGATCTGTTGGTATGAAGGCGGTGAAAAGAAGGCGATGGGGCTCACGACGGATCTCATCGACGACACCACCCAAGCTATACAGAACATTCGACGATGGATAGAAGCTGCACAGAGTCAACAGAAAAGTTATGCAGATGTCCGGCGTAGGCCGCTGGAATTCAATATTGGGGATCTGGTATTCCTCAAAGTGGCTCCGATGAGAGGGGTGACGAGATTTGGGAAGAGAGGAAAACTGAGTCTGCGATATGTGGGACCGTACCTGATCCTGAGAAGAGTTGGCAAGGTGGCATATGAGCTAGAGCTGCCTCAGGAGATGCCAACTATTCATAATGTGTTCCATGTGTCAATGCTTAAGAAGTGTATTCCCAATATGGACCAAGTGATCGAGCCACAGACAGTACAAGCTCAGGAGGCCCTATGTTATGAAAGCCGACCTATCCAGATTTTGGATCGGGAAGTCAAGAAGCTAAGGAACAAGGAGGTACCCTTAGTCAAGGTCCTATGGCAAAGTCAACGGTTCGAGAAAGCTACCTGGGAACGTGAGGATGAGATGAGACGCAAGTACCCGGAGTTATTCTAAGTTCGAGGATGAACTTTCACGAGGTATTAGGGATTGTAAAGACCTGAAAAATCTCCTCAATATTTTCTATAAAATATTGATCATGTCTAAATAGTTTTTGAAGGAGATTAGAGATACTAGTACGAACCTTAGCCGATTTATCCATAATTTCTCATTTAAATTGAGAAGCTAAGTACTAATGGGCTTTTCTAAGACCATGGTTATTAGTGGATTTTAGGTGAAATTTAGTATAAATATAAATGGGTTTTAATTAGGAATATTAGCATGATCATGGGGAATTTTCAAAAATAATATAAAAATGAAATAAAATAAAATAGAAAAATAAAGTGCATGCACCAAGGATTGAACCTTGGACCTATGGTACCACCATGCAAGTACTAACCAATTCACCTGGCAAGGGAGCGCTAGTAGAGGATGAAGTGGATTTTGGTTAAGGCTTAGGGAAAATGAAGAGCCATCAAGGGATGAGACACCATGACTCTTCACTTACCCTCCTTAATGTAGTATAAAGGTGGCATGGGAGTTACATCTCCCCTTCTCTTCTTCATTTCTTCCTCTTCCTCCTTGCTCTAGCCGAAACCACAAGGGCTCTCCCCTTAGGAAAATTTACACCAAAGGACTCCATCTTGAAGACTCAAGGCTCTCTACTAGGCTACAAAGGCTAAGGAGAAGTTTAGAGTCAAGAAGGTTCATTCTATTTCTCTATTCAAGGATTAAATCCACGATAAGGGATGGTAAGACGCCCTCACCTGTGGTGTGATAGCTTTCAATTTGTTTGTCATGATCTAAGTTCTTATCGGTATGCTATGTTGAAAAATCCATGATTAGGGCATGTGAATGTTTCGGCCAAGCAATATTTTTGAGCTTAAAATCACATTGAAAACCCCTATTATGTTTCCTAATCTTTATTCATGATATGTTAGCATGAAAGTATGATTTTGGAAGTTTTTGTAGCACCCTAAAAAGCCCCTAGGGTTTCGGCCACATCAAGGTTAAAGGGCTAGGGTAAACTCCAATCTTTCCAAGCATGACTAGTATGTTTCCTATTATACCTTATGGGTAATAAGGGTGATTTATATGCATTTTCCTATGGGCTTATTATCCCTTTAGGGTTTCGGCCAACTCATGGTTTGGGGCCTAGGACTTAGGGTTAAACCCAACCAAAGGTTCAAATGGTTTCCATGGCATGGAATGTAAGGTATGGAATGTTAATCATGACCTAGGTAAATTTTCTATGGCTTTATGGTACCTTAGGGTTTTCGTCCAAGACCCAAAGCTAGGGTTTGAAATGGGCTAAGGTCTTAAGGACACATGTTTATAAGTTACCATGATTTAAGTACATAGTTAAGCACGATGTAAGGATTTTTATATTACTAAAATCTTAGTTTATGTATTATGTAACATGACCTTGTATGTTAGGTTCTATGTTATGCTTTACACATGAATATTTAGATCATATACCATGATATGTAATGAATGTAGGGGTATGTTAAGTTAAATCGAATGATACATGTAAAAGGTTAAATGCTTATAATAGATGTATGTGTATGAAGGCCTATGCATGTTTATGATGAATGCCATTAACCTAGGTAGTATGCACCGTGTGTATATGTAGCTTACTCATGCGTGTTTTACGATGGGTTCTAGGATTATGTATGCTAGAAGAAATGTATCATGTATGAACTTAATATTTATTTATGTACCATGATCATGTAAGCTTTATGAACCATGATAATATTTATGCCTGGAAGTATGATTATGTATGAATGTCATGTTGTTATGAATGAAAGAAAATGAATGAAGGTGATGGTTATGCCTTAAGTACGAATGATATGTATGAATGATAAGTATGAATAATAAGTATGAATGATGAAGGCATAACGATGTTATGAAATAAGTATGAAAGATGAAGCATACATAGTTATTTTATTTTATAAATGGGCTTGTACCGGACCGATGTATGGGTCCAAGGGATGGGCACCTTAAGAACGCCCCGGTTCTGGACTATCGACTATGCTATCCACGGTTCTGGGACTACCGCAGCTGTCCAACAGGGATGAGCACCTTAAGAACGCCCCGGTGTTTGGAACTACCGTAGCTGTTCCTACCCTAGTAGGTCGGGGCTCGCTACCTCGTATTTACTTAGGGATGCGCGCTTACGATGTATGTATGTGGTACAAGCCGGGGACCCCAATGATGTTATGTTATGTTTTAAAAAGTATGATTTTAAAATTAAGCATCCTTATGTAAATGCATTTGACTCATGCATTCATTCATGTTATGCATCACGCCAGGGTAAGTAAGTTTTATGTTTATGTTATGATAAGTATGTTTCGTGCTCATCTATGTTAAGAATTATGTCATGATAAGTATGCTCACGTATGTTAAGAATTATGTTATGATAAGTATGTTTCATACTCAGAATTATGTCTTGATAAGTAAGCTCACGTATGTTAAGAATTATGTTATGATAAGTATTTTTCATGCTCATGTATGTTAAGAATTATTCCATGATAAGTATGCTTAAGTATGTTAAGAATTATGCCATGATAAGTATGGTCATGTATGTTAAGAATTATGCCATGATAAGTATGCTCATGTAGTTAGAATTACATTATGATAAGTATGTTTCATGCCCATGTATGCTAAGAATTATGTCACGCTAAGTATGTTTTGGTTTTATGCTTATGTTAAGAATCATGCTATATTAGTTGTTCATATCCTTATGATTTACGCCAAGACTATGCTTATGTTTTATGTTCAGAATTATGTTATGTCAGATGCTTGATAAGTTTATGTTTAAGTGATGTATGGTTTTAGTTAGTAGGAAAGGCTCTTACTAAGCCTGTGTACTTATAGTCTTATTTTCCTCGTATCGCAGATCAAGCAAGAGGTTATTAAGGGAAGAAGCAGGAGAGGCAAGAGCATGTGTGTGTGTGGCAGTGACATGGCAAAGGATCCTTTTATTTACGCGTATCGCATGTCTTGGGTTTTGGAAATGCCTCCTTAGATTCTATGCTATGTTTTTTAATGGTTATGCCTAATGGATGACTTAAGACTCATGATGTTTATGGATAAGTTATTTGCTGCCTATGATGATTATGAATAAGCTATGAAATGGTTACATCATGATGTCATGCATGTCGTTAATATACTAAGTCCAATGACACTAGGTTCATGAATGACAAGTTTAGGCATGTATAGATGTTTCATGTATTAGTTGCATGGTTAAAAGCATGTGTAGAAGAAAAAAAAATATTCCGCTGCATTAAGATGTTTTGTATGTACATGTATGTTTAGCGTAATGATGCCTTTATCGCCACACCATAAGGTGTGGGAAAAAGGGTGGCCGTTACACCATCGTCCCGGGCGCCCCTAGTCAAGATCTGATCCCGAGTTTGAAGGGATCAGAACTGACCGAGAAGAACTCGGATCGGCTGACACGTGGGGGGGGGGTGCCCCCGACGTCCCGGGCACCCCCAGGTGCTATAAAAACGGCCCTCGACCCCAAGGCTTCGATACTCAATTCATTCAACGCAATCACGCTCTTCTGCTCTTGCGCTCTGCTCCAGAAACCTCCGGACTCGAAATACAAGCGCCACCGACGTTCCTCTGCTCAGAGAAACATTCCACACCGGAAGTCGGTAATGAAGAGCGATTTTCTATTTTTGTGTTTACTATACTGCAATTGTAACATCTATTTGTAAACTATTTTGCGCGAATATAGAATTGCTTGTAGTAAACGATCAGCGACCGTGGGCCTTGTAGTAGGAGCCGACCGCGACTCCGAACCAAGTAAAAAACTTGGTGTTTGCGTTTGTTTGTTTTATTTTCCGCTGCATAATTTCTCTATCTCTTAAATCCGAACGTTTTCCGATATTCAACCCCCCTCTATCGGTTCTCTCGATCCAACAAGTGGTTTCAGAGCGGGGTAGCTTAAATTTGGTGCAACAACCAATTTGAGAGTTTTCGGATTTTCGTAATTATTTTATCTTTTTTAATCTTTCTCGTTAATCGAGGTTGGTGCAACATCACTCGATCTTTATTTCACATAAAATATTTGTAAGTGTGTTTAAAACGAACGATTTTTTCAATTTTGAATTCTCATTTTCTCACTATAAGTCAGAATTGATAAATCGAACAATTTTTGAAAATTTGCCATAAATTTTATTATTATTATTTTAATATTTTCTCGAAACTCGTGCTAAGCAAACTTTTTCCCAAACAGTAAACTCTTACCTTTTCATCATTAATCAGAATTGATAAAGTCAACATTTTCAAAAATTTGTCATTAAGTTTTATCTTATTTTATTATTATTTTACGTCGAAATTCATGAAAACACTTTTATTGAGCTAGTTTTTTCTTTCCCGCACTACTAATCCAAGACCAAGTCTTGGTACATTTTTTTTGTTATTTTGTTTGTGTGCAAGGTTTATATTAAATGGCCAACCAAGAGTGGAACAGTGCACGTCCACCGCTATTCTCCGGCAAGAACTTCAATTTTTGGAGAAGTCAAATGGAGTCCCTTCTGAAAGCCCACATGGACCTATGGCTGATCATCCAAACGGGATTCTCATTTCCCGTAGAAGATGAGTTATCAATCGAGTGGGATAAATTGGATGAATGAACTCTCAACCAAATCGAGACCGATGCAAGGGCAACTGTAATTCTACAATGTGGCCTAACCAAAGAGCAACTCGAGCTAGTAGGTCCATGCAGATGTGCTAGAGAAATCTGGGAAAAATTGATTAACCTTCATCAAGAGATCTCAGATGAAGAAGAAGATCAGGTAAGTTATCTTGCCCTTTCGGTCCAAGCACAAACAGCCGCGTCAGAGTCTGAACCCGAATCCAAAGTCGAACCAGAATCAGACGACGAATTGACTGAGACGGTAACCGATTTTGAATTCATATCAAAATTAGAATTAAATAATCAATTAGATACTATAATGGTCGAGGAAGGTGTAAAATCTATTGCAGGGAAAAATCCTAAAGAACCACCAAAAAAGGAGCTTCAATTAGTACCCGAGTCCGACTCAGACACAGAATCAGAAGATGAGCCTAGATCTGCGACGGCAAGAATCAAGGGGGAGATTCCCAATAAAGAACCAAAAGGTAAAAGTATAAATTCGGATTTTAATCATGTAATTTGTTACACATGCAGGGAGAGAGGGCACTACCAAAGTGAGTGTCCTACTCGTAAGATTCAAACGACACAACCGATGGCGACAAAGGAACCAGTTCCAAAAGCACGAAGGGACAAAAGTCGCATCCAATGCTTCAAGTGCCAAGAGTTCGGGCATTACCAAAGTGAATGCACAAATAAAAGAGCTACCAAGAATGCCGGACAAACAATCGACAAAGGTAAATTTACAGTATTTGAAAATCTGTTATTTACCTTGAATAATGTGATCGATTCATATAAATTAATTAAGGCAAATTTCAGAAAATTGAAACAAGAAAATGATACCCTAAAACATAAGGTCAATATGTTAGAAAATTTAATTAATAATCTTGCTGATTTCGAAAATCAGGAATATTACTCCAATTGTGACCTTACTTAGATAATCGTTTGCTTTAATTGTGTGTTTCTTTTTATTTTTAGTTTAGTTTTTTTTTGCTTAGAATTAGGACTGGTTAGTTTAAGGACTGAACCAACTTAACTGAAATTTGAACAACATAGTATTGGGTGGCGATGAGATGATAGTACGTTAGGGAAGCCTTTTCTAATAAGGTCAAGTATACACTACTTGGTCTCTTTAGACTGGAGAAACTAGCCGAAGCTACTGATCCATGACCCAAATTAGTTAAACCAGAATTTACCAAAAAGTAATTTTGAAGATGAAATTTCACTAAAAGGCTTTGTCTAGGAAAGGGTTGATGATCCAATAAGGCTACGGCCAAAGAAAGCCTTGTGCCTCGCCAATACCTGGAAGTCAATTTTTGAAATTCAAATTCAATTTACTCTTTGTTAAATTCGAATCTAACATAAAATTTCAGTTAATTTTAGATCCAAATATCTCTTTTCAAAATAAATTTAAATTGGGTTTAAAAATTTAACTTTTCAAAATTAATCATGGCCTTTTTCAAAATAAATCTTTCTATTAAAATATGCATCTCACAAAACAGTTAAGGATATCCTGTTTTGTCACTTAGAAATGGGTGAGATGCTTAGGACCTAAAACTTGAGTCCAACGCAACCAACTAATTCAAATTAATCAAACTAAAATTAATTCAATTAAAACAAAATTAAATCAATTAAATTCAATTAAATCTTAATTAAATCAATTAAATTCAAAATCAAATCTTAATTAAATCAATTAAATTCAATTAATTCTAAATTAAATCAATTAAATTAAATTAAATCTTAATAAATTATATTTAACTCAATCAAATTCAAATTTAATTCAATTGATTTTTAAAATTTAAATTTAATTCAACTAAACAAATTTAACCCTCTAAATTTTAATTTTCTCAAAAATCAAATTTAACTTTTTAACTAAGAGTTAATGTTTCAAATCATTGTAATCAAGTCTCTTTTGTTCACTAACCTGAAATTTATTTCATAACATTTATTTTTTCCCTTTACCATTATACAAATATTTCTTTCAGACATTCAGTTTATTCTTGTATGGCAAAAAGTCACCTTGGGATTACTTAGGATTTTTTTTTGCAGTCCGGGCTTAGATATTTATATTTTTGGGACTTAAAAAAAACCTTTAATTTTTTTAATCATTTCCCCTTTTCAGTTTTCTATATTCATTTTCACAAATAGGAGAATGAAATTATATTTCAAATCATTAAAACAAAATATTTTCTTTAAATCTTAGTCTTCTTCTCTTTTTGTTTGAAACAAACCCTAAGACTAAGAGGAGGATTAACTTGTGGTCAACAAGTCTCCTAGGACTGTGTCAGGTTTAGGGGCAGTTCAAATTAAAAGAAGAAGTTTAAAAATACTATGTTTTCAAACTATCACTCATGTTTTTCGAAAACAATGCTATCATATGTCTTTCAAACAATCATTTTTTTCAAATGTTAATACTTCAAAATTCATTTTAAGAATTGTGCTTTGGATTTTTACAAACCCTAAAGACACAGAGGAAGGTCCACTTCATGACCTACAAGGACTCCGAGGATGTGTCAAATTTAGGGGGAGTCTAAACCAAAAGAAGTTATTTCTAACAAGTATTTTCTTTGGCAATTATTTTTGAAATTATTAAATAATTCTTTTGATCTGAACTGACCACTAAGGACTCAGAGGAAGAATACTTGTGGTCAACAAGCTTCCAAGGACTATGACAAATTTAGGGGGAGATTAAATTAAAAGAACTATTGAACATTTCAAAATAAGTTGTTTTAATACACAAGTTTTTAAAGTTTAAAAAAAACAACTAATTTGACTTTAAAAATACCAATATTCTATTTCTCAAAATGTTTTTGTGGCTTAGTAAATCCTTTTTGAAATACCTTTTGAAATTTTCTTGAGTTTGGAGAATTTTCAGGACACTTAGGGAAATGCCCTTGTAGTTAACAAGGTTTTCTAGGATTGTGTCAGACTGGAAAGGAAACCATGCCAAGTAAAGTATTATGTTTTCAAAATAACATTAAATTTTTTTCTTAAAATATTATGTTCAAAAGTATTTATTAGTACTTATATTTGTCAAAAATGCATAACATCCTGCAAAAGTACTAATACTTTTTCAAAGCACTAATATTTACAAAGTACGAATATTTTTTTTAAAGTGCAATACTAAACATGTTTCAAAAAAAATTAATTTTTTTTCAATCTTTTTTCAAAGTAAAAATGTGTTTCAAACTTTCTTTTGCATAACATTTTTTGTATTCTTCCAAATGCACTATCTGTTAAATGAAAATATTTTTTGAAAAATCTTTTCCAAATAAAAGTTTTTCTAAGGCAATACTGTCCTAAGTGCATGAATTTCTAATTACTTGCCTACAAATACAAATTTTTTAAAATTTAACAATACTTTTCAAGGTAGAATTTTTTTTGTACAATTTAAGCTGCTTGCTATACTTTCAGAATTATACTAAGTATTTTTATATTCAAGACTCATAGGCTCTAATACACAATTTTTCCCTTAATCTTTTCTTAGAAATGGTCTAAAACATAAGGAGAAGAATTTCACATTAAGGGGGAGAGAAAGGAAAGAGAGAAAGGAAACTTTGTCTAATTCTTATCTCTTTTTAAGTGTTTCAAAAGTGCATGTTTTTTTTCTAAGTAAAAGTTGTTTAACAAAATTTAGGCTTACAAAGCTCATCAAAATGGAAAATTGTCTAAGTGTAAAAAGCTTTTGGTGCAAAGGCTTTTATTTTTTTTTAAAACACTTTGTCAAAAAACTTAGAAATTTTTACAAAAACTCAAAACTCCCTATTAAGAACCTTGTTCGAACATGTATGTTTTTGATATATGTCAAAGGGGGAGGAAAGGTCAAAGTTAAGTGTTTTAAGTGCCTTATAACACAAGTATTCAGGGTTTTAGGGGGAGTATGAGAAATAAAGATTTTTTTTCAACTCTACATTAATTCTGTTCATAAACAGTTATACTTCATTATTTACCTTTTGTTCTTAACTGTTATAAGTTTTTAACTTAACTTTGAATTGTGTTGCCATAAATCAAAAAGGGGGAGATTGTTGGTGCAGGAAGCACCATATCGAACCTTGTTTTGATATTGGTAAAGGATTCAAAGTTAAGTTTATTTGTGATCTAATAAAGTTACTCAAGTGTGCAGAGACAAAGTCCTAGCGCAGGGCTGCTAGGCACCTGGCGAAGGACTGCCAGGATACAAAGCCCTAGTGAAGGACTACTAGGCAACTAGCGAAGGGCTGCTAGTCACCAAGCCCTAGCGAATGGCTGCTAGGCAACTAGCGAAGGGCTGCTAGTCACCAAGTCCTAGCGAAGGACTGCTAGGCAACTAGCGAAGGGCTGCTAGTCACCAAGACCTAGCGAAGGACTGCTAGGCACCAGGCGAAGGACAGCTTGGTATCCAAGACCTAGCGAAGGACTGTTGGGCAATAGTCCAACCAGAGGAGCCGGTTGGCATCAGGTAAATTCTCCCGAGAGGAGTAGGTGAGGACGCGTTCCCCGTTGAGGGAACAGTAGGCGTCGGCTCAACCTAGGGCTCCATTTGGGAGACCCAAAGTCAGAACCAAGACAGCTAAGGCTGTATAAACTAACATATTAATTGCTTTATGTTGTTTTGGACTAACCCTGGATGCAAGATTGAAGGAACGAGTGTCTGCAGCTCAGAGAGCCTCGAAGGAGTGAGGCAGAGGCTGAGTAGGGCACCTGGAGCCTCCCGGGCGCCCCCCATGGTGAACAAAAAACAATGTAAAAGCAAGGTGAGCTTCGGCAGCTTATGGCCGGGGCGCCCCCGTGCTCCCGTGCGCCCCCAGGTCAAGCCAACGAAGCAAGCCAGCAAGAAGCCAATGGATGAGAGTTGATCCGGTCAATCCGAGGGCCCCCAGCGTCCCGAGCGCCCCCAGTCAAGATCTGATCCCGAGTTTGAATGGATAATAGCTGACCGAGAAGAACTCAGATCGACTGACACGTGGGGGGCGCCCCCAGGTGCTATAAAAAGGGCCCTCGAGCCCAAGGCTTCGACACTCAATTCATTCAACGCAATCATGCTCTTCTGCTCTCGCGCTCTGCTCCAGAAACCTTCGGACTCGAAATACAAGCACCGACGACGTCCCTCTGCTGCGAGAAACATTCCACACTGGACGTCGGTAACGAAGAGCGATTTTCTATTTTTGTGTTTACTATACTGCAATTGTATCATCTATTTGTAAACTGTTTTGCGTGAATATAGAATTGCCCACAGTAAATGGTCAACGACTGTGGGCCTTAGAGTAGGAGCCGACCACGACTCCGAACCAAGTAAAAAACTTGGTGTTTGCGTTTGTTTGTTTTATTTTCTGAACCAGTAATTTCTCTATCTCTTAAATTCGAACATTTTTCGATATTCACCCCCCTCTATCGGATCTCTCGATCCAACACATACTTCAGTTTGTTGGCCTTGGAGGTCTTAGATCGGTATCCCAAACTCGATCTATCATAGTTGGCTTTTAAGCTACCCAACACCATGTCTAGACCTTTTGATCCAACCGTGAACCTTTCTAGGGTCTTTTCTAGTTTATCAAGTCTTGCCCTCAAGGCTTGATTTACCCTTTCTAACCCTTTAACCGAAGTGTCACTAAATCCATTTTGCCCATTCCTAGACCTACCCATTTTTCTAGGCTCATTCCTTCCCTTCTTGGGATTAGTGACATGATCCTTAGGTCTAGAGGTCTTAGGTTGATCATGATGCTTGCTTTTCTTAGGATTTTGATCTACCTTGTTAACCCTAGTCCTATCATTATATCTAAAACAATGATTTTGCACAAATAAGCAGTTTTCATTAATCCTGGCATGCATGAATGGATATTTAACATGATCTTTAATGGGCAAGGAGGAACATGAAATTGAATTACATTTTGGCTTAAGGTTAGGAGTTACCTTCCTTACCTTTAGAGTTCCTCCTTGATGTGGACTTCTTCTCTTCTTCCTTTCTTCTTTCTCCCATCTCCTCAAGTGCTCCATTTTCTTTAGCTCACCTTTCTTTGGGCACTTGGTGTGGTAGTGCCCCAATTCTCCACATGTGAAGCACCGAATCCTCCTCTTCTTCTCTTGGGATTCTCCATTCCTACACTTTATTTAGCATTTAATTGAATGGGCCCGGTTTAGAGTCTCCTTTTTACCATTTGGGCACTTGTCCTTATAGTGCCCCTTTTCGTTGCAACCAAAGCATATAATGTGCTCCTTTCCCTTGGATTTGGTGGAGGTAGAGACTAGGTTGACTTCTTCTTCAACCTTGGATGGAGTGGATGCTTCCTCTTCTTCTCTTGAGGAGGTTGATGATCTTTCACTTAATTCTTCCTCCTCTTGGGCTATCGAGTTTAGTTCCTCGGGTTCTTCCACTACTTATCCTCGTGTAGGGTTTTTATGAAATTCTTCTACTTTGATCCACAATTCATGTGCATTTTTGTATGTTCCTACACCATTCAACACATTAGTTGGCAAAGTATCAAGCAATATGTCAATTACCTTTTTATTCGCCTTGGATTGATTTTCTTGTTCTTGATTCCAGTATCTAGGTCTAAGCCTCTTCCTATGCTTATCCTTTGGAATCTTGAAGGATTCCTCAAGCGTAATTCGAAGGTCCCACTCCATTCCGAACCATGTCTCCATCCGTGACTTCCAATACCCGAAATCGTTATGGTCGTAGGCCGGCGGAGTGTAGATGTCGTCCCCTAATTTTTCTTCCATGTTCTTCTCCTCTAGCGTGTGCTCCATCAGCGGTTAGTCCGATCAAGAGCGGTCCTTTGCTCTGATACCAATTGTAGGATCGATTGTGTCCGCTAGAGGGGGGTGAATAGCGTTTCTTGGATCTTTCTTGTACCTGCATTGTTAGTTGCACAGCGGAAACAATAATAAAGACAACAAACAACTCTAACAAATAGAATTTACTTGGTATCCACCCTGGCCGGGTGACTAATCCAAGAATCCGTCGGTGGATCACTCCCCGGATAACCTCCGGCTAGCTCTCGTCGCTCCTTATGGGTGGAGAAACCTCGCCACAACACCTTTACACGACCTAACCACAAAGACTACTGTTTGGCCCTTAACCAAGACCAAACTCGTCAAGAAACATAGCCACCACGAAGTTCTCTTTAAATAGAACTCGAGCTGAAACACCCGCTACCAGTCGACTGCCCCCAGAGCAATCGACTGGTGCCACTGAAATTCGACCGTTGCACCCCAACGTTCGAATTCTCAGCCAACTCACCAGCCACCTACCAGTCGACTGCCCCAGGGGCAGTCGACTGGTCCTATGTTTGAGACCTTTCTGTGAGTTCCATCAGTCGACTGGCCCTAGGCCAGTCGACTGGTCTACTCACCCACCTAAGGTTACCCTTCTTGAGTATATTCCACTCCGCACTTAAACCCTAGGATTTCCCGAGTACAATCACACTGCACTCGTACCCTCATAACTCGACTGAATCCTCTTCCGCAGCCTCGACTGTGCCTTCGCGCCCTCTTCATCTTCGGCTCCCGTCCCTCGGATGCACACAATCCTCGAGCTTACCTCCATGACATCCTTCACGCATGCCTCGAAGTCCATGCCTATCAGCTCATCGTCCCTGCTCTCCAAAGCCCTCGGGTACACACAAGCTTCTAGCTTGTCTCCATGCCACCCTTCACCGTACCGAGGGCATCCAGTCAAGTCCATATGTACAACCTGCACACTCAACATACACATATAAGAACACAAGGGTAAACCTAACTTAAACCCTTTGCCCAAACATCAAAACAATTGGTCACTCTGGACCACAGATTGCCTCAACAACCTCATCATAGGTCTAAGGATCAGGTTTATGTTCACCAGGGACCCAGTCTGAAGACTCTCCTAAGAACATGAATCTGTCAGGTTGTCTAACAACCCTCCCACTATGACAAGGTACTACCTGTGTATCATCTCTGTCACGCGGTGCATCCATTTATGGTATATCCTCCTGTACCGTTGGTACTGAAGTAGGAACTTCCCCTCCCATTTCCTCTAGAACAATCTTACTCATAGGCTTGTGGTTCATCACATAGTCTTCTTCTAAAAATTGGGCATTCGTGCTAACGATGACCTTCTGATCTTTAGGACTATAAAATAAACCACCTTTCGTTCCTCTAGGATAGCCTATGAACAAGTGTACTTTTGTTCGAGATTCCAACTTATCAGCATCACCCTTCAGCACATGTGCTGGACTACTCCAAATCCAAATATATCTCAGACTAGGCTTACGCCCAGTCTACAATTCTGTTTGAGTAGAGGGTACTGATTTAGAAGGTTCCAAGTTCAGAATCTACATTGCCATTTTTAGAGCATATCCCTAGAACGAATTCGGTAATTCCGAAAAACTCATCATCGATCTAACCATCATCATAAGAGTTATATTCATTCACTCCGCCACACCGTTCTGTTGGGGTATACAGGTGCGTACAATTGGGATTGAATCCAGGCCTCTGATAAGTAACTCCTAAACTTTCCCAAGAGGTACTCACCACCACGATCAGACCATAGTGTCTTGATACTTTTATCTTGACGTTTCTCCACATCAGTCTTGAATTCTTTGAACTTGTCAAAGCACTCAAACTTGCGGCGCATAAAGTAAATGTATCCATACCTTGAATAGTCGATTATAAATGAGACGAAATATTCAAAACCACCTCTTGCCTGGATAGACATAGGACCACATAAATTAGAATGAACCATCTCTAACACATCTTTGGCTCTATACCCCTTGGCCTTAAAAGGCCTCTTGGTCATTTTACCTTCCAAGCATGATTCGCAGGTTGGGAAAACTTCCACGACCAATGAACCCAAAGGTCCATCGGCTATCAACCTATGAATTCTACTCAGGTTAATATGACCTAACCTTAGATGCCAAAGATACATTTGGTTCATTTTAGAAGGTTCTATTCTCTTGTTAGAATTAGAAGATGAGTTATTAATTTCTATTTGTATCATGGGAGATTTTGGATTAAGAGTATATAAATTGCCAACCAACGCACCAGAACAGATAACCTCTCTATTCCTTTTTATAACAATCTTATCATTAAAAGAAACAGAATATCTATCCATAAACAATTTAGAAACTGAAATTAAATTCTTTCTAAATGAAGGTACGTAAAGACAATTTCTTAAAACCAAACATTTATTCTTAACAATAGATAACTAGACATCTCCCACTGCAATAGCCGCCACCTCCGTAGCATTGCCTATGTAGACGATAATCTCGCCCTCAGCTAGTCATCTAGTTTCCTGGAACCCCTGCAATGAATTATAGACATGATCAGTGGCTCCCATATCTGCATACCAGGTATCGGTAGATAACACCAATAAACATGTTTCAACAAATAATAAAAAAAATATACCTTGATTTTTCTCCTTTAGGCGGGGACAGTCCACCTTCCAATGTCCAGTCTGCGTGCATGTGAAGCACTTACCTTTCGGCTTCTACACTCCAAGCTGAGGTCCTTGAAATCCAGCCGCTTTCTTTGCTAAACCTTGTTTCTTTTTCTTCTTTCCGCTTTTCGGCTTAGAAGCAGAAACCTTTTCAGCAACATAAGCTTGAGGACTTTAACGAAATAGTGTAGGATCAGTGTTGTCGATAGGGGTGAATATCGACTCATAAATTTTTTTCGAAAAACTCATCGTTTGTTCATTCTAGTCAAAAAGTTAGTGCGCAGCGGAATAATAAAGAACGAAAACAAACAACACACTAAGACTCGCGGGATTTATTTTCATGGTTCCCAAACCCCAAGGGTTAGTACGTCCAAGGCCTATGTACTCGGAGCGAGTCCACTATTGGTTTCCTTTTCGAAATTTCTGGACGCGGAGAATACCCGTCATACAGTTCATGTTTACAACCAAAGAATAAGTAAATTAAGTGCGTACAATAAAAGCAAACCAAAAAGAAAGTCGAAGATCCGACCAATCCGGAAGCCCGAAATGCAGCGCACTTCCTCCTGGAGCCTCCTTGGTCACAAAGCTTAGTCTCTAGCACTTTTTCATCACTTAGAATGCTTAGAATGATGTAGCAAGTGATGTTCTGAGTTGAGGGGTCGAACCCCCATTTATAGTAGTGTCCCGGGCGCCCTAGAGGCCTCTGGACCGCCTCATATGCGGTCAAACCTAATCCTGAATCATAAACTTTGCGCAGGGATAAAATTGGCCATCCCAGGCACCCTGGACCTTCCCAGGCGCCTGGGATGTAGGGCGCCTAACCCTTGAGGGCGCCCTGAAGCTTGGGGGCGCCTATATTACCACAGGCGCCCTGGATACTCCTCCCAGGTGCCATTTCCCTTGCGTTTGCTCTTCTATCTTACCTCCAACTCTAGATACCTACAAGGCAATCAAACACAAGACAAATATACAGATAATCTTAGCTTTAAAGATTGGTTTTGACTTTGGATTTCACTTGAAACCCTAGGTCGAACCAACGCCTAATGTTCCCTTTCTTGAGTAACGCGTCCTCACCTACTCCACTTTGGAGAAGTTACATTTGCCAATCAGAACCTCCGATTGGACTTTCGCTTAGCCTCTGAGAACCTGAATCATGAGATGTCCGACCTCGACCCACCTCTACATTTGTTCCCAATCTCCGCTCGACTAAAGCTTTGGCTAACCGGGACCTATGGTTGGACTTTTGCTCAGCCTACGAGAACTCGGATCTCGAGACGTCTGACCTCGACCCATCTCTACTTCTGTCTGACAACCCTCGCTCAGGAATGTAACGCCCGCCCCTTACCGTTAAGATGGCGCGTTATTTTTTTTCCTACTTAACTTAACTTACGCATATTATTGCATATGAATCTAAAGCTTTGTAGCAGAAATAAAACATAACTATAACACATGCAACAAGAAGGGGTATGAAGATCACATAGTATCTAGTAGCATCCATGCTTTAAATAAACTCCTAAAGAGCTAACAAGTATCAAGTATAAGGTAGTAAAACATGTTTTCTTAGAAAGATAAGTGCTAAGTCTATAATGGCACTAAATGGATCGATCAGCCAAGTCACCACCACACACACGAGCCCTTCCTGCAGCTTCCCTTCCTTTAAAAATTTCTATGTTGATCTACAACATAAGCAATCAACTATAAGTACGAAACTTAGTAAGCTCTTTCCTACTAACTAAATCCACATGTCACGTATATTTGAAAGACATATAACATCTCAAGTATAGCATAAAACTCATAAGGCCATAAGGTATATGAATGCATACAAACATAAAACATATGCATTGCAAAAACATTAGGATGCTCTTTAGAAAACATAATATGTAATATTTTAACATAAGCATACATCATCATTATTGGGGTCCCCAGCTTGTACCCATTCTTTCATTGCGTGCATCCCTAAATAGATGCGAGGTAGCAAGTCTCGACCTACTAGGGTTACTAGGCCTACTATCTTTCAACCTAGGGACAGCTTCGGTAGTCCAGAACCGAGGATCTTTTTCAAGATCCGATACAAGCCATACTTTAAAGTAAAATACATACATGCATTCATTCCTTTTTCTTTCTTTCATAATGAATGTACTATAGACATTCAATCATTCATGAGTATAGGCACACTTTCATGGCACCATCATTCACATAAATAGCATGACAATGTAGGACCTTTCTTTAAACACATGCAAGTGAAACAAACATCATGCTAGTCTTATCAACATATCATTCATGTAACATATTTTTCTTAATCAAGGCAACACATTGGATTTAGCTTTCTTTTCCTATCTTAATACATGCTGGCTGAAACATCATAGGTAGGGTTTCATAGCATCGAATTCATATAACATTGAAATAAGTGCACACTTCACACAAGAGATCATTTACAAGTACAAGAGTAGTCTAAACTTCGCTAAACATTGGTTTAGGCACATGATTGTAGTTTGGACCTATTTTAGCCCTCATTCTAATTGTTGGCCGAAACTCACATCTATGGTATTATAGCATAAAAAATTTCATGTATCATGGGAACAAATGCATAAGAGCTCATTTACAAGTACAAGGGTAGTCTAGACTTCACTAAACATTAGTTTAGGTACATGTATCATGGGAACAAATGCTTTCATAACTCAGGTCCTCCTGGATCAGTACGACGTGCGGCTCAATCACTTTGGCCGTACTGGTAATTCACTCTTTGAGCATCGACACGTGGAGCACGTTGTGGATAACAGACATCTCCTGAGGTAGCTCGAGCTCGTAAGCCACTTTGCCCACTCTGTTCAGGATCTTGTACGGTCCCACATATCGCGGACTAAGCTTTCATTTCTTTCCGAATCGCATTACACCTTTCGTAGGAACTACTCAGAGGAATACCAAATCTTCGACGTCGAACTCCAAGGGTCTACTTCTCTGGTCCGCATAGCCCTTCTGCCGGCTCTGAGCAGTCTCTATCCTTGGCGGATACTCTGTATAGCTTGCGTGGTGTCGTCGATAAAATCCGTTTGAAGTCACATCTCCTTCTTTTCACCATCCTCGTACCAACAGATTGGAGACCTACATCTCCTTCCATATAATGCTTCATAAGGTGCTATTCCGATAGTATCTTGGTAGCTATTATTGTATCGCACTCCGCTAGACATAAGTATCGGCACCAGCTCCCTTTGAAATCCAGGGCACAAGCTCGTAGCATGTCTTCCAGTACTTGGTTCACTCTTTCTGTTTGCCCATCAGTCTGAGGATTAAAGGCGATACTGAAACGCAGCTTCGTGCCGAGAGCTTCATGAACACATTCCCAAAATTGTGATGTGATGCGACCCTCCCTATCTGAAATGATGGTCTTGGGACTGCCATGCAATCTGATGGTTTCCTTAGCATACAATTGGGCCAGTTGCTCAATCGAATATGTCATCTTGACTGCTAGGAACCAGTTCAATCTCAAATTCAACCTCTCTATCAGGGGCTAACCCTGGTAACTCATCTGGGAATACTTCTGGATAATGGCATACTACTCTGACATCTTCTAGCTTATGGTCCGTTGCCTTACCCGTACTGACCACCAATGTATCCCTTGTCCAACATCTTCTGTGCCTTGAGAGCCGATAAGAATTTCCCGATTCTTTTCCTTGGCTCTCCAATAAATTCGAACATGGGCTCTGCCTCGGGCTGGAAGACCACTTTGTGTCTACGGCACTCGATGGAAGCACCGTATTTTCTTAGAAAATCCATACCCAGTATGACATCGAAGTCTTGCATGTTGAGTACTATCAAGTCGCAATAGAGTTCCCTTTCTACGATTCTGATTGGTACGGCACGCAACTGGTGGGTGGATGCCATTGTTTCTCCCGAAGGCAGGGTTGTTAAAAAACTTGCTATCTAGAACTTGTAAGGGTATGTCTATCTTCTTAGCATGTATCATGGAAATATAGGAATGTGTTGCCCCAGTATCAAATAAAGCAGTAGCATGCTGACTGTAAATAATTATCTGACCTGTGACAACGGTGGAAGCATTTGTTGCATCTTCCTTTGTAAGAGAGAATACCCTGGCATTCGTAGTAACAGGCGGGGCCTTCAATCTTCCTTGACTTAATTGAGGACCTTCTAGTGCGGCTTGCATATAGTGCAGTTGTGCAGGAGCATTCAAATATTGTATCTGCTGCTGAGAAGGTGCCGGGGCCTTGGCAGGACAGGTGAAGGCCTTGTGTCCCTCTTGTCCGCATGTGAAGCACTTGTTTGTACCCTTGCGACATTCTCTAGGATGCGTGTTTCCACATTTTGCGCACGGGGTGTACTTGGGCTTCTTATTTGCTGGGCCACCTTTAGAATTGTTCCACTTTTTATTATCATTGTGGTCCCCCTTCTAGCTAGTACCCACGTGTTGAGGCTTCTGACCTCCTGAGGGGGCTTGGCTCTTGCTTTCAGTTGGCATTTTCCCTTGCTGATTTATGTTGTTCAGATAGTGCTCGGTGATCAAAGCACTGCTGAACAGCTCCTCGGTGGTCTGCGGTCTGTTAACTCCGCCGGCCACGTTCAGAGCTATCTCCAGTCGTAACATCTTCAGCATAAGACGGACCTTTTCTTTCTCCGTGCTAAACAAATCAGGACATAGGCGAGCCAGTCGGTTGAACCTCTTGACGGCTTCGCTGACGGATAAGTCACCTTGTCGGAATTCCGTGAATTCATCATAATGTTTGTTGGTGACCCACATGTGGAAGAACTCCTCGAGGAATCCCGTCTCAAAGTCTGTCCACTTCATCCGGTTCACGGGTCTCTTAGCCTTGAACCTCTCCCACCACATTCTGGCATCGCCAGAGAGGCAGAACGACGCACATTTTATCTTCTCATGCTTCGGCCAATCTAGCAGCTCCATAGTACTCTCTGTTAGAGATTCTGGCCCGCAAAAACCGCTTTTTGCGTTGCGGAAACCCCAGAAGTTCGGCCACGGGATCCGTGCGAACATAAAATAAATTACGAGTACGAGTTTCGCTACTAAATCTACATTAGATCTACATGATAAAACCATTACCCTTGATGCGTAGCCCTTCACTTTCCCGCTTGTCCAAAAGCCGCCGGATCTCGTAGAGTATCAAGGCAGACACTCCTCTATATGTATCCACGCGAACAAAATAGATGGATCAAAACCTTAGGTGTGCTAGCACCTTCTAGGTTTCGACAAGAGGAGAAGGATAGCAAGAAGAAAAAATCTCTAGAGGAAGAAGAAGAGCCACACACAAAAAGGGAACCAAAATCCCTTTTTGATCACCTTGGTGGCCGGCCACTTAATGGCCATTAATGGCCATTAAGTGGCCGGCCACACATGCCATAACCTCCTCCATTTGAATTCAAATTCAAATGGGAGGGGTTACCACCTTGGAAATGATGTGGCATACACATTTAGTCAAAAACCAAGCCAAGTCATCACTTGGTCAATTCAAGGTGAGGTGGTTTTTGGTCAAGTCAAACTCGCCTTTTATGGACTTTCCATATTTAGTCAAGTCAAACTTGACTCCATTTCTTCTCCCATGTCAAGTCTAACTTGAAGTGGAACCAAGTCAAGTCAAACTTGATTTGGATTTAGGTCAAGTCAAACTTGCCTTTTATGGACTTTCCATATTTAGCCAAGTCAAACTTGACTTCAATTTTTCTTCTCCCATGTCAAGTCTAACTTGAAGTGGAACCAAGTCAAGTCTAACTTGATTTGGATTTAGGTCAAGTCAAACTTGCCTTTTATGGACTTTCCATATTTAGCCAAGTCAAACTTGACTTCAATTTTCTCCATCTATTTGTTCTTTGCGTGTGACCCTATAGGTTCTTGTAACGTTGGCAATGCTTCTAACCTCTTAGAAGCATAAGCAATGAGCGGTATCTAGCAACACATCATTGCTACCCAAGTTACAAGAATGTTGAGATCCAACATCACCTTGTGACTAATAATTGTGACTCTCACAATATATGATAATGTCCCTCTATCCTTGATATCTAGATTGACTCAATTGAGGCATAGACCGTGTCATCCTCGAGTCAATCTATATCTTGAACTCCAAGTAGACTCACACTAATCAAATGAGCTCAATATCTCATATTGACTCACTTGGGCATGGCCATGCACTTTGTGGTCTAACTCTATCAAGAATACGATATCGCTCCCGTCATATAGGAGGGATAGATCCCATCTACATCACTCACATCCCTCTCCATAATTTGTTACATACCCAGTAATCGCCTTTATAGTCCACCCATTTACGGGTGACGTTTGACGAAGCCAAAGTACGTAACTCCTTATGTAGGAATCCATGGTGACTTCAGGTCCAAGGACTAATAGTCATACTAATAGCCACATGAGAAAGTATATGACACTCATATAACGATCCATGATACTTTCTCATGGCGGGTCATTCAGTATACATTCTCCAATGCATACCCATGTGTCAACTTGATATCTCTATATCCATGACTTGTGAGATCAAGTCATCATGTTGACTTACATGCTAGCCTCTACGTATTAACATTGTCCTTGAATGTTAATACTTGACTAGGAATTATTTAGAGTAGTGTTCTCTATATCATCTCACTATCGATTCAACTAATCGATTGATATAGATAAGAATCTTCTACTCAAGGACATTATTATGCTTAGCTATTCGGCACAAATACACGTAAGTATAATAACCATAAAACATGCCTTTATTTATACACAGGAATATGATACAAATGAGTCTATATAATCATCACATGATTGGCTCTAGGGCTCTCACTAACACTCTCCATGGTCTTAAACCAGGCCTGTGCATCCCATGGCTCGCAAGCACCCGAGAAGGACTCCGGTTTCAGCCTCTGCCACTGGATTAAATAGGCTTCCGGTCGCATTCCGGTGGCAGGGCCTGTCGGGGGTGCTACAGATATCACAATCTGGTTTGGTGGTGGAGTGGTAGCATTCCCTGTTGAGTCATCAGGGTGTCGATGGTCTGCTATTGTTCGACGATCTGACGCTGAAGTTCTGCAACTATGTGCGTCAGGTCAAGCAGGGGTGCAATTTTGTTTGTTCTGATACTTCTTCTAGCCATGCTATCTTCACGAAATAACACATAGGCTAGTATAAGGTTACTGTCATTTTCTCCTATTATCTATCACTTATGTATATCACGTACAAGAAAAATATTTTTATTCTACTAATATCTCTTTCTAGATGTTCTTACGTTTTAAATTTACGTAGTCTTCTTGCTCTGTTGTTTAAACATTTTACAACAACAAGATAGTATAAGATCATTTTCATCATTTTCATGTATATACATGCATTTGTATCTTTTTTCATTATAAGGTACGGTAAGGTACTACCCTAGGTTTCCATTCCCAGGTAAAAACAGGGTTCCATAATTTTGTATTTGCATACTTAGTCATAAACATTCTTTAACATTCTAGAACCATATAGGGTATCACATCTACTTGTATGTTTAGTCTAGGAACAATCGTATCATAAGTAAACATAAGCAAACATACTTAAATTATGTAAGGTAAGATCTTACTTGGAAGCGGCAGGATGCAGGCTTGATGTGTGTGTAGTGAGTTGGCAAACTGCTCTAATACCAAGCTGTAACGCCCGCCCCTTACCGTTAAGGCGGCGCGTTATCTTTTTTTTTCCTTCTTAACATAACTTACGCATATTATTGCATATGAATCTAAAGCATTGCAGCGAAAATAAAACATAACTATAACGCATGCAACAAGAAGGGGTATGAAGATCACATAGTATAAAGTAGCATCCATGCATTAAATAAACTCCTAAAGAGCTAACAAGTATCAAGTATAAGGTAGTAAAATATGTTTTCTTAGAAAGATAAGTGCTAAGTCTATAATGGCACTAAATGGATCGATCAGCCAAGTCACCACCACACACACGAGCCCTTCCTGCAGCTTCCCTTCCTTTAGAAATTTCTATGTTGATATGCAACATAAGCAATCAACTATAAGTACGAAACTTAGTAAGCTCTTTCCTACTCACTAAATCCACATGTCACGTATATTTGAAAGCCATATAACATCTCAAGTATAGCATAAAACTTATAAGGCACATAAGGTATATGAATGCATACAAACATAAAACATATGCATTGCAAAAACATTAGGATGCTCTTTAGAAAACATAATAAGTAATACTTTAACATAAGCATACATCATCTTTATTGGGGTCCCCGGCTTGTACCCATTCTTTCTTTGTGCGCATCCCTAAATAGATGCGAGGTAGCTAGTCTCGACCTACTAGGGTTACTAGGCCTACTATCTTTCAACCTAGGGACAGCTTCGGTAGTCCAGAACCGTGGATCTTTTTCAAGATCCGGTACAAGCCATACTTTAAAGTAAAATGCATACATGCATTCTTTCCTTTTTCTTTCTTTCATAATGAATGTACTATAGACATTAAATCATTCATGAGTATAGACACACTTTCATGGCACCATCATTCACATAAATAGCATGACAATGTAGGACCTTTCTTTAAACACATGCAAGTGAAGCAAAAATCATGCTAGTCTTATTAACATATCATTCATGTAACATATTTGTCTTAATCAAGGCAACACATTGGTTTTAGCTTTCTTTTCCTATCTTAATACATGCTGGCTGAAACATCATAGGTAGGGTTTCATAGCATTGAATTCATATAACATTGAAATAAGTGCACACTTCACACAAGAGATCATTTACAAGTACAAGGGTAGTCTAAACTTCGCTAATCATTAGTTTAGGCACATGATTGTAGTTTGGACCTATTTTAGCCCTCATTCTAATTGTTGGCCGAAACTCACATCTAGGGTATTATAGCATAAAAAATTTTATGTATCATGGGAACAAATGCATAAGAGATCATTTACAAGTACAAGGGTATTCTAGACTTCACTAAACATTAGTTTAGGTACTTGATTTGTAGTTTGGACCTATTTTAGCCCTCAACCTAGTTGCTGGCTGAAATTTACAGGGTTAATAAGGTATAGATTCCACAATTTTCTTGACCTAAAACATTACATAACCAAGGAAAATTCACATATGATCAAACCCTAGTACATACACATGCATCTACCCATCTCCACCACTTGGCCTAGAGGTTCTAAGTCCTTTACATCATGGAAGGCACTCAACATCATGTATTCATCATTCATTCAGTATAAGTAAGTAGTAATAAGCATGTAGAATCATCATCTAAACATAAACATAACAAAAGAGGAGAAAACCTTCCTTGACCGTAACATACAACATGGCTTTTCTTCCATTTTCTCCACACAACATCACAAGCAAACATAAGGGATCATAAATACACATTCAAGTTTATTATGTTGCAGGTGAGGGAGTCTTACTTCTTACGCTAAAAAAACTCAAAAGGTGTTCTAGACTTTGGAGATGAAAGGGGCTCTTAGGCTTGGTACTCCTCTTGTTCTTCTCCTTTTCTTCTTCCGGTTTGTGGGGCTCGGTTTTGGGGCTGCAAGGAGACCCTAGGTCTCGGTGAGGGAGAGAAAGAAGAGGGAAGGCTTGGTGAGAAGAGAGGGGAGGGCTTGTGTCCGAAAATGCCTTGGGCATTTCTCTCCCCATGCTCTTTTATAGGGAGTGAAAAGCTAACCACCTCTTTCAATGATGCCTCTTCATTTTCATGTGTCTCTTCACTTATCTTCTATTCATCTACAATTTCCCATCTCCTCCTAATAGCACTCCCTTGCTAGGTGAATTCGTTACATATGCTGTAACGACCCGGAAAATTCTCTTAATATTTTCTTAAAATATTGAGCATGTCTAGATAATTTTCCGAGGGGCCCAAAAATAATTATGTAAAATTGGGCCTAGAAATCTATGTTTTCTCATTTAAATTGAGAAAAACTAGGTACTAATGAGCTTTAAAAGGCCTCCAAAAATGGGTATTAATTAGGTAAAATTAATATAAATTAGGTAAAAATTAATATAAATATAAAAGAATTTTATTTAGGAATATTGGCATAATTATGGGTGATTTTTGGAGAATTTTCGAAATAAAAGGGAAATTTTCAAAAAATAAGAAAAAGGATTAAATAAAATAAAAATAAAGGTACATGGGCCAAGGATTGAACCTTGGACTCTTGTACAACAATGAATGCTTTAACCAACTCACCTAGCAAGGAATTCTTGTGAGGAAAGGAAGTGAATGGTGGTTAAATGGTAGAAGAAGATGAAGGGCCATGGAAAACTCTTCATTCACCACCTTAATGGTTGATTAATAAGGGGGTTTGGGAGTTTTATTCTTCATGCCATCAATTGCATTTACTCCTCTCTTCCTTCTCCATTCTTGCCGAGCACACAAGGAGGAATTCTCCCTTGAGAAAACTCCACAAAAGCTCTCCTTCTCCAAGATCTAAGGTCTTCTCAAGGTTCTAAGGGCTAGGTGTGGTCAAGTCTTCTTTCTTCTTTCCATCCAAGGTCTAAAAATCAAGAAATCTAAGGTAAGACTCCCTCACCTGTGGTATAATAGTTACCAATGTTTAACATGATTTTTGGCTTGATATATGGGTGAGTTTCGGATTTAATGTTGAAGGGAAACAAAAATCAAGGTTCCTATGTTCAAAGGTTTCGGACAACATGTTTTAAAGGTCCATAATTATGCTAAAAATCATGATAATAATATTTTATGTTCCCTTATGATGTTTATAAGTTAACTGCAATTTTTAGGGATTTTTGGAGTACGTAGGACACCCTAGGGTCTCGGCCAACATGAAGAAGCAAAAACCCAGAACCTTTAGTTCAAGGGTTTCAGCCACTATGTTTTAAATGTCTAGAAATAAGTTACAAATCATGATAATCTTATTTGATGTTCCCTTATGATGTTTAGAAGTTAAATGTAATTTTTTGGGGATTTTTGGAGTATTCTAGGACACCCTAGGTTCTCGGCCAACATGAAGAAGCAAAAACCCAGAACCTTTAGTTCAAGGGTTTCGGCCACTATGTTTTAAATGTCTAGAAATATGTTAAAAATCATGATAATATTATTTGATTTCCCTTATGATGTTTAGAAGTTAATTGTAAATTTTGTGGATTTTTGGAGTAACCTAGGACACTCTAGGGTTTCGGCCAACATGAAAGGGACAAAACCAAGGTCCCTATGTTTATGGGTTTCGGCCACCATGATTTAAATGTCTATAAATATGTTAAAAATCATGATAATGTTATTTGATGTTCCCTTATAATGTTTAGAAGTTAAGTGTAATTTTTGGGAATTTTTTGAGTATCCTAGGACACTCTAGGGTTTCGGCCAACATGAAAGGGACAAAACCAAGGTCCCTAGGTTTATGGGTTTCGGCCACCATGATTTAAATGTCTATAAACATGTTAAAAATCATGATAATGTTATTTAATGCTCCCTGATGATGTTTATAAGTTAAGTATAAATTTTGGGAATTTTTGGAGCACTCTAGAGGCCTATATGGTTCGGCCAACCCCAAGGACCCAAGGGTTAGGGTTGAGTCTTTAACTTCAAGCATATGTTTATGGGTGTTGCCATGATATAAGGATGAAGGATGGTGATTGTGTGAATTATCACATGGCCTTGGGACTCCATAAGTTTCGGCCAATAAGGGTTAATAGGATAAGAGTTAAGATTTATTCCAAGTAAGGGTCCCAATGGCCCTATGGTAAGATATGATTTATGTTCATGAATGATATGCTATGTTATGAATGATATGTCATGCTTACAAATGATATGCCATGTTTAGGAATGATATGCCATGGTTATACATGATATGCTATGCATATGAATGATATGCCATGTTATGAATGATATGCCATGTTTACGAATGATATGCCATGTTTATGAATGATATGCCATGGTTACGCATGATAAGAATGATGTTACGACAAGTATGTTATGATCATGTTCATGATAAGAATGATGCCATGATAAGTATGCTATGAATGTCTTATGAATGATGAAGCATGCAAAGTATTTTACTTTATGAATGGGCTTGTATCGGACCCAAGTATGGGTCCAAGGGATGGGCACCTTAAGAACGCCCCGGTTCTGGACTACCGGAGCTGTCCACGGTTCTGGCACTACCGGAGCTGTGCAACAGGGATGGGCTCCTTGAGAACGCCTCGGTTCGGGGACTACCGACTATGCTGTCCTTACCCTAGTGGGTCGGGGCTCGCTACCTCGGACTTACTAGGGATGCGCGCTATGATGTATGTATGTGGTACAAGCCGGGGACCCCAAATGTTATGATGATGATGTTTAAGCATTTTCAAAGTATGTTTAAAAGTTAAGCATCCCTATGTATATGCATTCCACCCATGCATTCATACATGTTATGCATTATGTTATGATAATGATATGTTATGCTTATGCTCCATGTTAAAAGATATGTATGAGAATGAATGATCCATGATATGATTAGGGTATGAAAATGCTCTTATGATATCCTAGAATGTATGCCTATGTTTATGCCATATAGGTTGGTTTATATCTTATGTTTATAGTTATGCCATGAAAGATGTCATGCTACTATGTTTATGATTTATGCCATGAAAGATGCCATGCTACTATGTTTATGATTTATGCCATGAAAGATGCCATGCTACTATGTTTATGATTTATGCCATGAAAGATGCCATGCTACTATGTTTATACTTTATGCCATGATAAGAATGTTCAATTAGATTTATGCCTATGTTTATGCTTTACGCTATGATAGAAATGTTTATGATGCTTATGTTCCATATGATTATGAATGAATGATGAATGATTTTAGTGAGTAGGAAAGAGTCTTACTAAGCCTGTGTGCTTATAGTCTTCTTTCCTTATACCGCAGATCATACAAGGGGATAACGAGGAAGCAGCAGGAGGGCCTGAAGTATGTGTGTGTTGGTGACTTGGCCCATGAAATCAAATGCGTTAACCGTTTATGCTAAGAACTTTATTTTGACTACCTATATGCTCGAATAGTGACTTATGGAACTATATGATAAGATGTCCAGTATGATATGATATGAACCTTATGGTATGATGTTAAGCATGTTATGATATGATGATTAAGCATGATGTTCATATGTGAAGTTCCATGTCATTTTATTAGGGATGGTAGTAGGGGCATGTATATGTAATGTTTAAGTTATTCCGCTGCAGTATGATGTTACATGCCTTAAGTAAGTCAGCGTAACGCCGCTTTAGGAAAAAAAAAAAGCGGGCGTTACAGGTTGGTATCAGAGCCGTTACCATCTCACTACACACACATCAAGCCCTCTCCTGCAGCTTCCAAGTAAGTACCTCTTTACATATCTGATAGTATTAAGATGCTTTATGATCTTAAGATATGCATGCATGAACGGTATTAAGATATGCAAGTATGAACGGTATTTATGATGAAAAGTACGTTACGATAGGTAACGACGAATGATGCTTTATCTTATTTTAGGAATTTGATATTTAGAATAATATAGGTGTAGAAAAGAAACTATAATTTATGATATTATGTATAATCTATAATATAGTCACCTGTAGAAAATTATCTGATAGCCTACCCATAGGAGATTATAACACTCTCACCTATGTTAGCGTATAGCATTAGTTCCATGATATTAATACTGATATAATTAATGGTATAGGTCATATGGTATAACTTAGGTAGGGAGCATAGGGTAGGGTTCTAATTATGTTAAACTTACTATAGGTTATGGGTCACTGATATCTTATATAATATATAAGACTACCTTAAGTTATTTTATGGTAATATAATAAGTAGGATCTCACCTATTCTATAATAATCATACAACTAATATAATTCGTAACTCGGACTGAGAACTAATATTGGAAGCATACGATTATTAGGTTTACCCATAATTAAAATAAGTATATAACTATGATATATGCATATAATTATATCATGGAGTTAATAATGACATTAGCCAATTATATGTCAAAGAGATAATCAGAACTTCGATATATACAGCGATGCTTCCAAGCTAAGACTTGGAGCTGTACTTAGGCAGAGTGGTAAGGTCATTGCTTATGCCTCTAGGCAACTCAAGGAACATGAGCAGAACTACCCCACTCATGATCTGGAACTGGCCGCAGTGGTCTTCGCTCTTAAGATATGGAGGCATTTTCTGTACGGAGCGCAGTGTCGAATTTATACAGACCACCAGAGTCTGTGATATTTCTTCACTCAGAAGGACCTAAATATGAGGCAACGCCGATGGCTTGAGTTGGTGAAGGGCTATGACTGCGGGATCTTCTACCATCCTGGGAAGGCAAACAAAGTGGCCGAGGCACTCAGCCGGAAGTCAAGTGCCACTTTGATGTCTATATCTGGATTACCCCGACCACTCGAAAAAGAAATGGTTAATCTTGGGGTCGAGGTCATCACCGGATGACTTTGCACCATGACAATATCACCCACGCTGTTTGGGGATATATTGGAAAAATAGAATAATGATCTGAGTCTTCAGAAAATAAAACAGGAGATCCTAGAAAGAAAAGGCGATGGTTTTCATATCGCAAAAGGGGGAGAATTATACCTTAGGGATCATCTATGTATTCCTAATGTTTCGGAGCTTCGAAGGGAAATACTAGCGGAAGCTCACGGAACCCCTTATTCGATGCATCCAGGATCCACCAAGATGTATCAAGATTTGAAGGAGAAGTTCTGGTGGTCCGGTATGAAGAGAGATGTGGCCCAGCATGTCAGTACTTGTAGCACTTGCCAACAAGTGAAAGCAGAACACTAGCGACCCGGAGGAGTTCTGCAGCCACTTCCAATTCCGGAATGGAAATGGGAAGACATCTCAATGGATTTCATTTTAGGACTACCCCAGACTACAAATGGATATGAAGCGTTGTATGGGAGGAGATGTAGGTCTCCGAATTGTTGGTACGAGGGTGGTGAAGAGAAGGAGATGGGACTCACAACGGATATCATCAACAGCACCACCCGAGCTATACAGAATATTCGACAATGGATAGAGACTGCTCAGAGCCGGCAGAAGAGTTATGCCAATGTCCGGCGTAGACCACTGGAATTTAATGTTGGAGATTGGGTATTCTTCAAAGTGGCTCCTATGAAGTGAGTGACCAGATTTGGGAAGAAGGGAAAACTAAGTCCGTGCTATGTGGGGCCGTACCTGATTCTGAAAAGACTTGGTAAGGTGGCATATGAGTGGAGCTGCCTCCAGAGATATCAGCTATCCATAACGTATTCCACGTATCCCTGCTTAAAAAGTGTATCCCGAATATGGACCAAGTGATCGAGCCGCAGATAGTACAAGTACAAGAGGACCTAAGTTATGAGAGCAGACCCATCCAGATTTTGGATAGGGAAGTCAAGAAGCTGAGGAATAAGGAGGTACCTCTAGTCAAGATCTTATGGCGAAGCCAGCGGTTCGAGGAAGCTACCTGGGAACGCGAGGACGAAATGAGGCGCAAGTACCCGGAATTATTCTAAGTTCGAGGACGAACTTTCAAGAGGTATGGGGGATTGTAACGACCCGGAAAATTCCCTTAATATTTTTTTAAAATATTGAGCATGTCTAGATAATTTTCCGAGGGGCCCAGAAATAATTATGTAAAATTGGGCCTAGAAATCCATGTTTTCTCATTTAAATTGAGAAAAACTAGGTACTAATGAGCTTTAAAAGGGCTCCAAAAATGGGTATTAATTAGGTAAAATTAATATAAATTAGGTAAAAATTAATATAAATATAAAAGAATTTTATTTAGGAATATTGGCATAATTATGGGTGATTTTTGGAGAATTTTTGAAATATAAGGGAAATTTTCGAAAATAAGAAAAAGGATTAAATAAAATAAATAATAAAGGTGCATGGGCCAAGGATTGAACCTTGGACCTCTTGTACAACAATGAATGCTTTAACCAACTCACCTAGCAAGGAATTCTTGTGAGGAAAGGAAGTGAATGGTGGTTAAATGGTAGAAGAAGATGAAGGGCCATGGAAAACTCTTCATTCACCACCTTAATGGTTGATTAATAAGGGGGTTTGGGAGTTTTATTCTTCATGCCATCAATTGCATTTGCTCCTCTCTTCCTTCTCCATTCTTGCCGAGCACACAAGGAGGAATTCTCCCTTGAGAAAACTCCACAAAAGCTCTCCTTCTCCAAGATCTAAGGTCTTCTCAAGGTTCTAAGGGCTAGGTGTGGTCAAGTCTTCTTTCTTCGTTCCATCCAAGGTCTAAAAATCAAGAAATCTAAGGTAAGACTCCCTCACCTGTGGTATAATATTTACCAATGTTTTCCATGATTTTTGGCTTGATATATGGGTGAGTTTCGGATTTAATGTTGAAGGGAAACAAAAATCAAGGTTCCTATGTTCAAAGGTTTTGGACAGCATGTTTTAAAGGTCCATAATTATGATAAAAATCATGATAATATTATTTGATGATCCCTTATGATGTTTATAAGTTAACAGCAATTTTTAGGTATTTTTTGAGTACCCAAGGACACCCTAGGGTCTCGGCCAACATGAAGAAGCAAAAACCCAGAACCTTTAGTTCAAGGGTTTCGGCCACTATGTTTTAAATGTCTAGAAATATGTTAAAAATCATGATAATATTATTTGATGTTCCCTTATGATGTTTAGAAGTTAATTGTAATTTTTGGGGATTTTTGGAGTACCTAGGACACCCTAGGGTCTCGGCCAACATGAAGAAGCAAAAACCCAGAACCTTTAGTTCAAGGGTTTCGGCCACTATGTTTTAAATGTCTAGAAATATGTTAAAAATCATGATAATATTATTTTATGTTCCCTTATGATGTTTAGAAGTTAATTGTAATTTTTGGGGATTTTTGGAGTAACCTAGGACACTCTAGGGTTTCGGCCAACATGAAAGGGACAAAACCAAGGTCCCTATGTTTATGGGTTTCGGCCACCATGATTTAAATGTCATAAATATGTTAAAAATCATGATAATGTTATTTTATGTTCCCTTATAATGTTTAGAAGTTAAGTGTAATTTTTTGGAATTTTTGGAGTATCCTAGGTCACTCTAGGGTTTCGGCCAACATGAAAGGGACAAAACCAAGGTCCCTAGGTTTATGGGTTTCGGCCACCATGATTTAAATGTCTATAAACATGTTAAAAATCATGATAATGTTATTTAATGCTCCCTGACGATGTTTATAAGTTATGTATAAATTTTGGGAATTTTTGGAGCACCCTAGAGGCCCATATGGTTCGGCCAACCCCAAGGACCCAAGGGTTAGGGTTGAGTCTTTAACTTCAAGCATATGTTTATGGGTGTTGCCATGATATAAGGATGAAGGATGGTGATTGTGTGAATTATCACATGGCCTTGGGACTCCATAAGTTTCGGCCAATAAGGGTTAATAGGATAAGAGTTAAGATTTATTCCAAGTAAGGGTCCCAATGGCCCTATGGTAAGATATGATTTATGTTCATGAATGATATGCTATGTTATGAATGATATGTCATGCTTACAAATGATATGCCATGTTTAGGAATGATATGCCATGGTTATACATGATATGCTATGCTTATGAATGATATTCCATGTTATGAATGATATGCCATGTTTACGAATGATATGCCATGTTTATGAATGATATGCTATGGTTATGCATGATAAGAATGATGTTACGACAAGTATGTTATGATCATGTTCATGATAAGAATGATGCCATGATAAGTATGCTATGAATGTCTTATGAATGATGAAGCATGCAAAGTATTTTACTTTATGAATGGGCTTGTATCGGACCCAAGTATGGGTCCAAGGGATGGGCACCTTAAGAACGCCCCGGTTCTGGACTACCGGAGCTGTCCACGGTTCTGGCACTACCGGAGCTGTGCAACAGGGATGGGCTCCTTGAGAACGCCTCGGTTCGGGGACTACCGACTATGCTGTCCTTACCCTAGTGGGTCGGGGCTCGCTACCTCGGACTTACTAGGGATGCGCGCTATGATGTATGTATGTGGTATAAGCCGGGGACCCCAAATGTTATGATGATGATGTTTAAGCATTTTCAAAGTATGTTTAAAAGTTAAGCATCCCTATGTATATGCATTCCACCCATGCATTCATACATGTTATGCATTATGTTATGATAATGATATGTTATGCTTATGCTCCATGTTAAAAGATATGTATGAGAATGAATGATTCATGATATGATTAGGGTAAGAAAATGCTCTTATGATATCCTAGAATGTATGCCTATGTTTATGCCATATAGGTTGGTTTATATCTTATGTTTATAGTTATGCCATGAAAGATGCCATGCTACTATGTTTATGATTTATGCCATGAAAGATGCCATGCTACTATGTTTATGATTTATGCCATGAAAGATGCCATGTTACTATGTTTATGATTTATGCCATGAAAGATGCCATGCTACTATGTTTATGATTTATGCCATGAAAGATGCCATGCTACTATGTTTATACTTTATGCCATGATAAGAATGTTCAATTAGATTTATGCCTATGTTTATGCTTTACGCTATGATAGAAATGTTTATGATGCTTATGTTCCATATGATTATGAATGAATGACGAATGATTTTAGTGAGTAGGAAAGAGTCTTACTAAGCCTGTGTGCTTATAGTCTTCTTTCCTTATACCGCAGATCATGCAAGGGGATAACGAGGAAGCAGCAGGAGGGCCTGAAGTATGTGTGTGTTGGTGACTTGGCCCATGAAATCAAATGCGTTAACCGTTTATGCTAAGAACTTTATTTTGACTACCTATATGCTCGAATAGTGACTTATGGAACTATATGATAAGATGTCCAGTATGATATGATATGAATCTTATGGTATGATGTTAAGCATGTTATGATATGATGATTAAGCATGATGTTCATATGTGAAGTTCCATGTCATTTTATTAGGGATGGTAGTAGGGGAATGTATATGTAATGTTTAAGTTATTCCGCTGCAGTATGATGTTACATGCCTTAAGTAAGTCAGCATAACGCCGCTTTAGGAAAAAAAAGCAGGCGTTACACATGCATTCTTAAGGATTGACTTTTCTTTGAGGTCCAAGGTTCAATCCTTGGCACCTCCTCTTCTTTTTGCTTTCTCTTCCTTTTATTATTTTTTCCAAGCCCGCATAACCAAAGCCCACCTAGAGAATGCTACTTATTTAATTCATACACATGCATATGCATATCATTATTCATTCATACATGTGTAGGATACTTAAGCATAATATTAAATATAATACCTAAGCATAATTATCACACATCCACTACGTGTCAAGATAATGCCTAACATTTCTTTATTCTCAACTTTCCCCCCTAAATTCATAATATTATTCTTGGCCACATGTTCCATTATTACCACGCTAGAGCAGAAAATTTGGGGCGTTATAGGGAAAGACTCCATTGCCCGATCCTCGACCAATTCTTAGTGCTCAGTCCCCCGGATCAAGAATTCATGCCCAACTTCACTCACCAGGACTTAGTCCAACCTAGCTTTACTTGCTATGGCCCAGCTTCACTCACTAGGATTTAGTGCCCAACTTCACTCACCAGGACTTAGTTGAACCTAGCTTTACTTGCTAGTACCCAGCTTCACTCACCAGGATTTAGTGCCTAGCTTCACTCACCAAGACTATGTCCAACCTAGCTTCCCTTGCTAGGACCCAGCTTCACTCACTAGGATTTCTTCAATTAAAATCACTCCTTTGCTAGTCATCATAATCCTGACTAGACTTCCTCAATCTTTAGATAAATATAACTCCAATCCTCAAGTCCGGTTTGGCTTACTCCCTTGGTCAAACTGACCAACCCTGGGTTTTGGTTCACTCTGCCAAATATCAGATCCTATTTGGCTAATCCTTTGTCAACTTGATCAAACCTGAGTTAATCCTACCAAACATAAGGTCCTGTTTGGTTTAATCCTTGATCACTTTGACTAACCCTTACCTTGTCTAATATATATTACTAACTTAAGTATATTATTAAACATCGAAACACTAGAGGAAGACATTACCGATGCATCTTGCACCTATCAGAAGTTCCGCCAATGAATATGTCCTTTTGTTCATATTGTAGTTCAGGCAGAACTGCTCAAAACTCCTAGGTAGTGACTAGAGAATGATATCGACCTGGGTTTCCCCATCGATTTCAGCTTCAAGGACTTCCATGTTATCATCTTGAGAACATGATCCCTCACGGGTGTCCCCTCAATCATGGTGGTCGTCATCAAGTTCCTCATGGTCTCTTGCCTGGCAACCCGATTCTGGTGTCCGAAGAGTTCCTTGAGATTGAATATCATGTCATAAGCAGTGGTAAAAGCCTGATGTTGATGTTGCAGCACATTTAACATGGAAGCCAAAATGTAACACCGGGCCATCTTGTCTGCCTTCACCCACTTCTTATAGCGTTTCTTCTCCTCTTCACTAGAATTCTCATCGGGCTTTTCAGGATAGATCTCAAAGAGTATAAATTTGTACTCCTCAGCAGTCAAGTCAATATCCATGTTCCTTTTCCAATATATGTAATTGGGACCAGTACGTTTATTTTCTTTTAAAATCATAGCATGTGGGTTGAAAGCCATTTTGAAAAATCCTAAGAATCACAATGGTCAAAATATTAGATTTTAAAATCAAATTGATTCCTCAAACAATAAAATTTTAAAATCACCAACTCCTCAAAACACCGTGAATTTTGTATGCCACGATAGTGTGGACGTATACAAATTTAAACGTTTGTAAGAGAAGGTTTTACCCATTAATTTTATTATCTCATCAACCTTACTTTTTGACAAATAAAATTAATAGTTGGCTTATCTTCGGCCACACAAATAATAGCAATGACTCCGATGGGGAGGATACTATTAATTGCGTCTAAGTGTACACCATTACACGATACTAATGTAATTATCTAGGATTATGTCCCTTCCAATGGGGAAGATCACATGCTCCTAAATAATTTCCTATAATCATATTTGATCTAGTGATCCATGATACAAACTCATCCGATGCGGAGGAAGACACTCAGAGTCAACGCGCAAGTTTGTTCGCATCACTTATCAAATTGGTAATGGAGGCCACGAGACTCAAAGATTCCTTCTCCCACTTTTTTTTAAAAAAATTCAAATAGCATTTTATTCCACAAGGGAAAGTCCATGCTAGAAGGGGGCCATGCCTAACCTTCTAACATATAAATTTACAAAGTTCCATTTGATTTACAGGCATTTCAACTATATAAATCTTTACAAAGTTCCATTTGATTTCCATTCATACACTAGAACTTTCCAAACACCTTTCCTTGCCTCACTTAGTCTTCAAGATAACTTCATCCCATTCGTATCATTATTGGAACCAATCTGGAATTTTAGCTCGCTCCGCAATGAATCTTGGAACATAATTCTTTTGCTCCATCTCACTGATCATTGAAAGCAATTTTTACATCAACCCTTCCTGAAAATAGGAAATAACAATGTCAAATTAAATTTCAGAAATACAATTTTTATCACTCAATGTGCTAGTCCACATCTCCCATCTTCAGCAGCTAAATCAGTCAAGAGTCTGTAAACAATCACAATCATTTCAAATTCTCAGGCCTTCAACTAATTCTCTATTGAAACAACAGCATTTCTTACTATAGCAATCACACAAAATTCTGTAAGCAATCACACTAATCTTTTGAAACAAATTTCTGTAAGCAATCAGCAGCTGAATCAACAGAAAATACGAAGCCACGGCCTAAATCAATCAGTAATCTGTAAGCAATCACAATCATTTCTGAAAATTCTCAGGTCTCCAACTAATTCTCTATTAAAACAACATCACTTCTCACTATAGCAATCTCACAAAAATTCTGTAAGAAATCACACTAATCTTTTGAACAAAATTCTGTAAGCAATCACTGATCTTTGAAAACCATTTTATATCAAGCCTTCTGCAGCATTTCAGTAACTGAATCAGTAGAAAATATAAAGCCAGTTCTGAAAACATCAATCTGGTATCTGAAATCCATCACAATATTCCTGTAACCAGTTCTGAAAATTCCTATTCTCCAACCTTCAACTTTAATTCAGAAACAGAAAAAAAGAAGTAAAGAGGAATGAGATAAATTCTCTGTTGAAACAACGACACACAAAAAACTGGTATTGCATCTGTAAAGAAAAACCATCAGAGTTCTCTGATTCTAATTAGAACAAACAACCCGTCTATACCAGCTCCGGTAAATCAATAGAAACTGTTTGATACTCTAATTCAGCAGCTTCAACTACAGTCCTGAAACAGATAAAAGAAAACAGATTCCCAGAATATACTTTTATATAAAATTTTCTGGTCTAATCTGATATAGGGAAGCCCCATCCTATCAACCTTGCATATGCCTTGTAGTTTTTTATCTGTATCTTGCTTCAATATAACTTTCTCCCCTTGAACATTAAAGGCCTAATTTGCCAGATAATCTTCAGCAATATTCGCTTCTCTATACACATGGGAGCAGGAAACTTGGTGCTTCATCACAAGCATTCTAATTCTCATAACTATCTTCCTATACTCCCAACATATTAATGAAGAATGTAATATATTCAAAGAAAACTTATAATCAAATTCTAACCAAACCGGTAAAAAGTTATTATCTACACATAATTCAAGACCCACTAGAATAGCATAAAGTTTTGCTTTCACATTAGAGAAAAATCCCAAAGAGCCATACTTAACGATGATGAAATGCCCTGTATGATGCCTAATGATAATCCCATATGAAGATAAACCAGGATTCCTTCACGAACATCCATCCGTGTTAAGTTTATAACCTCCTGGATTAGGTCTCCTCCAATGCACCATGGTAACTATATTTCTAATCACTGTTTTAATCAATAATCCCCAGTTTTGAGCAATTGATGTGTATCCCTTTGATGTTTCCTGCAGTAACCCCCAGCATACAATATTGTATTATACTTCTTTGAATTTTTTCCACCTCTTGTTTTACTCCTTTATGCTTAGCCTCATTCCTGGCTAACCATAAAAACCAAAGGATGAGAAAAGACATCACATCTCTAATGTGCCCTCCATGTGCCCATTCCGAGCCCCTTTTCCATTCATCAAAATGTGATGGTCTATTCACACAGAAAATTCTAGCAAAATAAGACCATACCTTTTTAGCAATAGGGCCATCAAAGAACAAGTGCTCCCAAGTTTCCATATAATAGCAACAGTGACATTTGGATGTTAAAGCAACTCCCCGTCTTTGTAATATATCATCCACAGGTAGCTTTCTCATCAGAAATCGCCAAGCAAACACCGAAATACTTGGCTTGAGTAAGCCAATCCAAATTGCATAGTTAATGGAAGACCCTATTTGTGTTTGTCTAATCTTATCCCAAGCAGATTTCAAAGAAAACTTACCATTTAATGAAGGCTTCCAGGTGATCTGATCTGGCACAAACTGTTGCATATGAAATCCAGCAATTTCAGCATGTAATTCTTCCAGAATATCTCCTATAATTCTATCCATATTCCAATTTAAACCATCAAAAAGATCGGCAACCCTCAATTCACTATCTCCAATAGGCACATATGATTGGAAGAGAGGACCTGCATCAAGCCAAGCATCATACCAAAAATTTATTTTGCCATTTCCCAAGATCCAACCAATATTCTGTTCTGCCAAGCTACGAACATTGATCAATCTACGCCAGCAAGGAGATAGATTATTTTATACTCACCACAACCGGATGTATGGATCTACAATATAGCTTGGATAAAAATTCTACCCAAAGAGTGTTTTGTTCTCGAAATCTATACCAAAGTTTAATAGTCATTGCCAAACTATAATCTGCAAGCTTCCTTACCCCCAAACCTCCTTCCAATTTCTGTTTACTAATATCTTCCTATGACACCCAGTGTACTTTCCTGTTATTTTTCATAGAGCCCCAGAAAAATCTTGCAAAGACCATCTCCAAATTATGAAGAACTGATAATGGAGGTAAAAGAACTTGCAGTAAAAAGAGAGGCATAGAAATGAGCACACTTTGAATTAAGCATAAACGGCCTCCATATGACAAACTTGATAAATTCCAACCCAAAAGCCTTTTCCTTATCTTCTCTATCATGGGGTAGAAATATACTGATTTTCTGTGTCCAGTGAATAGAGGAATACCTAAGTATTTCAAAGGACATGTCCTTCCAAGAATCATGTTACAGCTAAGATTGAACTTTTACGATTATCTGGAATTTTCTTTGATAGATAGATCATGCTTTTCCTTGCATTAATAGCTTCCCCTGAATATCTTTCATAATCATCAAGAAAAACTTCAACTTTTTAAACACAATTAATAGATCCATTCAAGAATATCATCACATCATCAGCATATGCAAGGTGAGAAATACCCAATGAACAACCTGAGACAAATCTCAATTTAGGGTTATTGTAGAAAAGCTTTTCTAATCCTCTGGATAAAAATTCTGAAGCAATGATAAATAAAATTGGGGAAATAGGATCTCCTTGCCTTAATCCTCTTTTTGACTGAAAGAATCCTGCCAAATGTCCATTTATATGAATAGAGAACCAAACTAAAGTAATACATCTTCTAATGATAGCTATAAATTTTTTTGAAAATCCAAAGGCTACCATAATTCTGAAAAGAAAACTCCACTGAACCCTATCAAACGCTTTGGCCATATCAAGTTTCATAATCATATTTCCCCTCTAACATGATAATTCATCTTATGCATCATTTCCTGTGCTAGAAGAATATTATCAGAAAATAATCTGCCTTCAACAAAACTACTCTAATATGGAGATATTATCTTATTCAGCATTTTCCTCAATCTATTTGCCAACAGTTTTGAGATTATTTTATATGAAACATTACATAAACTAATAGGCCGAAAATCTTGCCATGCTTGTGCATTCTCTATTTTTGGAATTAAAAAAATGGTTGTAGCAGCCATACCTTTAGGAAGCATCCCACCTTTGAAAAAATCCAGAACTGCTTGGCAAACATCATTTTGGATAATATCCCAGCAAGAAATATAAAAGGTTGCAGAAAAACCATCCGGCCCTGCCACACTGTTTTGATCCATTTCCCACACTGCCTTCTTTATCTCTTCGTTGGAAGGTAATGCCGAAAGTGCTTCATTCTCTTCCTTGGTGATCAGTTCCGGGATACAACTAAGATCAAATGGCAATTCATTAAAAGATTCTCCTGTTAACAGCTGCTCAAAAAATCTGACTCCCGAAGCTCTAATCAAATCAGGTTTCTCTAGGCATTCACCTTCACCCCATATCTGAAATATTCTATTAGTTATCCTTCTTGTTTGCACCATGTTGTGAAAAAACTTTGTATTTCTATCCTCCTCACACATCCACTTTGCTGCTGCCCTTTGTTTCCAAAAATCTTCTTCCATCTGAAGAGTTTTGAAGAAATGTGCTTGAAGTTTATTCTTGTTGATTCTATTTTCATCGAAGGGTCATTATCAAACTTTTTTTCTACTTCACTAAACTGTTTTTCCACTTTGCGGATATTATCATGTATGTTTCCAAATACATCCCTATTCCACCACTTCAAATGACTTTTTAATCTTTTCAACTTGATCTGCAGATTGATAAGACCATAGCTAGCACTAGGTAAATTCCAGTTCAGTTTGACAGTTTGCATAAACCCATGGTGCCTTAACCACATTTTCTGAAATCTGAAGGAAGCTACTGTCTGCTCAGATATTGGAAAAGAAATCAACAATGGCCAATGATCTGAGGTTGCTCGGTTTAAATGTTCAACTCGTACAGAAAATCCTTTCCCCTACGCAACTGTAGAGATCAAAACTCTATCCAACCTTTTCCATATTCGATTATTTGTCCAGGTGAAGCAGTCCCCCACAAAACCCGCATCAACCAACCCAGTTATCATCAAAAAATTATTAAAATCTTCCATAACTCCCCCCCTTGTAATGGCTCCAGCCGATTGCTCTGAAACATTTGCTATGATGTTAAAATCCCCACCTACCAACCAGAATTCTTCATTAGTTGGTTTGATACGCTCTAGTTGTTCCCATAGATCATACCTAGCAACTTTGGAACATTTAGCATAAACTATGGTGACCAACATTTCAATAAGAAGCAAGGAAGATTTCAATCTTAAATGCAGGAATTGTTCATGATCAAATAAAACTGTGCAATTTATATTTACATCATGAGAAAACCATATTTTCCCAGAACAATTGGAAAAAGTCACAGAAAAGCCTAACCTTCTTGTAATTGAGGGACCATCAAGAGCTATCATAGGTTCTAAAATTCCTACAAAATTCAAATGGAAATTATTCTTCAAATAAATCAATCTTCTTAGAAAAGAAGCATTCCCTATTCCCCTAATGTTCCATATTATTCCTGACATTATGATACTGAAGTTTTGGAACCCTTTTGCGCCTGAGTTTTACTTCTAGTTACCCTTTGCGGCAAAATAGAAGGACCTTTTTTAGAAGGTATTGAAATAACTGCTTTATTCAAATCCTGAGGGAATGAAGATGATCCTTGAAGTTGTCCCCTTTCCTCCTCGTCAGAAGTAGTTTCTTCTATGAATGATTTGGAATTATCAGCTCCCTCAACTATATTCTACTTATCTAGAAACAGATTTCCATCTAATATATACAAATTCTGCCTTTGCTCATTTAGCTGTTTCTATGTTTCAATTATGAACTCCCCAAATTCATTCAGATTATTGTCCATAAGCAACAAATCAGATTTCTCTTGCATTTCTGTAAATTCTGAATCAATCTGCCCTGTCACCCCCTGCATGACCTTACCAAACTTCGACTTATGCATTTGAACTTGTTCTTCCTGTATTTTCTGTTTACTTATTTCTTTCTCCACTAAATTATTGCTGACATCTCTCCTCTCTGAAGGTTGCATACCCTGCAAAGATTTTCTTCTAACTGGATCCAGATTATCCTCTCTTTCATTCATACCACTGTTTACTTTCATTTCTTGCTTCTTAGTCACAATTTCTTGCTCTTCCTCCTCCAAAATAGATAAAGATTGAAACCTGTTTTCTGTATTGTACATTTCCTTTTGCTCATTCATTTGCTGATTAACAAGCCTCTTCTTTTGAATCCAGGTTTGCCTATTTGTTCTTTAAGTTTCTCCATCTCTTGGAAAATCTAGAATGTCATCATTTATCTGACCTGCATCACTCTGCCTCCCTCTCAAATCTTCCTTTGGAGCCATAGTACTTGCTTCATTCCTCTTCCAATCCGGTTTAGGCTTATTGCCATTAGTGTAACAATCTTCAGCCGAATGCCCCAGATGAAAACAAGACATGCAGTATTTAGGATACTTTTCAAAAATCACCTTTTGTAACCTCTTCTCCTCCCCAATACCTATCCAAAACTCAGTTATCATCGGTTTTAACAGATCAATTTCTACACATACTCTCGCCATATATAGCCTTGACCCATCTGCCATTGCCTTATCAACTTTATTGGCTTTCCCACAATTCGGGCAGCAGAGAACAAACAATTTTTGTTGAACATATGAATGGGAAAATCTGGTAATTGTATCCAAACAGGAACTATTGAAGATTCAGCTTCATAAGAAAAATATGGTGACCATTTAAAAATATGCAGTGGAATTCCTCCAATGTACCAAACTCCTCGAGCCCAGACTCTTGCCATATCTTCATTCGATGTAAGATGCAAGAAAATATGACCCGATCGCAAGAATCTGATGTTGTAGAAACTAGATAACCCTAGGTTCTTAAAAGCTTGCGAAATTACTGAATAGCTAGGTCTTTTCCCAGAAAATTTCCCAACCAGTGCAAATCGGTAAGAGTCAGCCATAGATAGTACCTCCTCCTCAGTGTAGAAGATACCCGGCTTGTTATTATAGATCATCATCTCCTTAAAATCCTCTCCAATCTCATCGAAGACTTTCTTGGATGTTCTCGGCGAGGATGGCCTCAGTGCTGTAGTATACGAAGCCGCCCGATCTATCGCAGTTCCTTGGGGAATCTGTGGACCCTCATGATGATCAAAAATAGCAGTGGAGAGGGGAGGGAAAGCTGAAAGATCCGGCGCCGGCGGCCATCGTCGTTGTGGAAGAAACGCGCGCGAGCCCAGTTCCTTAATCGCCTTCAAATCGCCTTTAGACTCTCTCTTCCACCACCTTTAATTTATCATACTTTCTGACACCATATAATTAATATTATCTCCCGATTTACAGGGTCTATCGATCTAACTGAATAGATCTTGCCCATTGGTAAATCAATGAAATAATAATTAATAATTTGTGCCCGTTATTATATCGGGATTTAGGGATCGTATTCCACAATAAAATCCAAGGTTTTATCCAATTATCAAGTCAGTACAAATTGGACAACCTCTTGTTTTGGTCCTGCTCAATGTACAAAAAGTACCCTAGTGTAATTCTATGGTCAAGACCAACCACACCTAATTACACTACAACCGTCCCGATGGTTTGTTCAATTCCTTCTCGGTTGTGAGCCTCTGCTTATACTAAGCAATTGATAACATGATCTTCCGTGTGTCCCCACACACCATGTTATCTACAATGCAAAGTAAAGGACTTTTATGCATATACAAATATAAATACTCATCTAGTGTTGTTGTGATTCTCTTTCAAAATGTGGATGACCATACAGAAAAGGCAAGACTTTTAGAATACATCCTAACAATCTCGCACTTATACTCAAAAACTTTACTGTTCTCAAAACGCCATACATTTGACTCCCTGATCCTCCACATGCCTAAAGCTCTCGCTATGAAGGCCTCAGTGAAAAGATCTCTCAGGTTGTCCTCTGATGTAATCTAGGCAACAATAACTTTTCCTCTCCTGAGTGGTACTTGCGCTCTATGTGTTTACTCGCCTTATGGGCTCGTGATTCCTTAGGGTTTGCAACTGCACCATTGTTAGTACAACAAATTGTGATAGCACTGGGCAAACCAGGAAACACATCTAAGTCCATCTTGAGTTTCCTAAACCATGTAGCTTTCCTGGCTGTCAAAGAGACTGCCATCCATCTAGCTTCCATGGTGGAGTCTATCATGCAGCCGCTGCACGACACTCTTCCAAACTATGGTTCTACCTCCTAAAGTAAACACAAAACCCCGAGGAATATTTGCCCCTATATGATGGGAATTCTCTATCCATATAAACGACAAGAGATTGGTTTGTCTGGTAAACCAACATATAATCCTTAGTCCTTCTTAGGCACTAATATATGTTTTTGCCGCAATCCAATTTCCTTAACCTGGGTTACTCTGATATCTGTTAACCATGCCCTCGGCACATCAGATATCTGGTCTCAATTTTAGCATACATGAGGCTTCCTAAAGCCGACGCTAAAGGAACCACCATTACCTACTCTATCTTCATTGATAATCTAAACATATCTCCTTAGATAGAGTAGCTCTACAATTGAAAAGTACAAAACTTTTTTTGGAGGTTTCCATGCTAAAATGAGTTAAGAGAGTGTCTTGTATGAAGCTTGGGATAAGCACAACATCCTTCTCTGGTGATCCCTTAGAACTTTGATCCCAAGGATGTGTCCTGCTTATCTTAAGTCCTTCATGTCAACTGTTTGGACAACCATACCCTTACGTCTGATAATACTTTGTTATTATTGCCAACTAATAAAATATTATCTATGTATAGTACAAGAATACCACTACGTTTCCGTCACATTTCTTATATACACAAATCTCATCCGTCCTTTGAACAAATCCATATGACTTGATTATTTCTTCAAAGTGGATGTTCCTTGTCATAGATCTAGGGATCTTGATTCATGGTCGTCAAGGACTAAGTCCGAAGACTCTCCCAAGAACATGAATGCTTCAGGTTGACTAACAACCCTCCCACTACGACGAGGAACCACCTATGTATCTTTTGTGACTCGCAGTGCAGTGACCTGTGGTATATCTTCTTGTACAGTTGGTACTAAGGTCGGAACATCCCCTCTTAATTCTTCAAGAACTAGTCTACTCATGGGCTTGTGGTTCATCACATAGTCTTCTTCTAAGAATCTGGTATTCGTGCCAACGATTACCCTCTGATCCTTAGGACTATAGAACAACCTTTCGTTCCTCTAGGATATCCTACGTACAAGCACACGAGATTCTAATCTTATCAATAACCCCTCTCAGCACATGTGATGAGCTATCCCATGTCCGAATATGTCTTAGACTTGGCTTTAGCCCAGTCCACACTTCTACGGGAGTAGAAGGCACTGACCTAGATGGTATCAACTATGTACGCTGCCGTTTCCAGAGCATTTCCCCAGAATGAATCCGGCAACTCAGAATAGCTCATCATTGTCCTAACCTGTCCATAAGAGCTATTTTCCTTTGCTCTGCTGCACCGTTCTGTTGGGGCGTACGTGGTGCAGGGACTGGGCACGAACCCTGGTGAGCGAAGCCAGGTCCTAGCAAGTGAAGCTAGGTGATGGAAAACCCGGTGAGTGAAGCCGGGTCCTAGTGAGTGAAGCTAGGTGACGGAAACCCCGGTGAGTGAAGCCGAGTCCTAGTGAGTGAAGCTAGGTGACGAAAACCCCGTGAGTGAAGCCGGGTCCTAGCAAGTGAAGCTAGGTGATGGAAACCCTGGTGAGTGAAGTCAGGTCCTAGCAAGGGAAACTAGGTGAAGGAAACCTTGGTGAGTGAAGCCAGGTCCTAGTGAGTGAAGCTAGGTTGGACTAAGTCCCGGTGAGTGAAGCTGGGCATGATGTCTTGTCCGGGGGACTAAGCATTGAGTGTACTGGTCGGAGAGGGCTCGGGAGCTTGTTCTCCGGACCAGACTGAGTCAGAGAAGGCAAGGGAGCCTGTTCTCGGGACTTAGGGTCGAAATGGTCGGAGCTGGATCGGTCTGAAGTCCGATCAGGGAGTTGGCACAAACTCCCTCGGTTGTGGATCAGTCTGGAGTCCAATCAGGGAGTTGGACCAACTCCCTTGATACTAGATCGGTCTAGTAACTGATCCAGGGTGACTGATCGGTCTGGTGAACGATCAGAAACAGATCAGAAACATTCTGTATGGTGGCTGATCGATCTGATGAACGATCAGAAACAAATCAGAAGTATTCTGATTAAACCCTGATCGGTCATTTTGACCTATCAGGCAGGAGCCTGATCGGTTAGGCTCTAGCCTGATCAGTCAGCTTGACCGATCAGGCAGGAGCCTGATCGGTTAGGCTCTAGCCTGATCGGTCAGCTTGACCAATCAGGTCTTGAGCCTGATCGGTCTATCGACCGATCAGGCGGGTTGGCTTGAAAGATCAGGCTGTGGCTTGATCGGTCAGTGAACCGATTAGGCTATGGCTGGGTTCATGAATCTAAACCCTGAAGAAGTTCAGGATCGGTCTGGTGACCGATCTTGGATCTCTGATTGGTTAGTGAGACCAATCAGATCGTTACTGGATCGATCAGAGTTGAGCCTGATCGGTCAGAGGGGTGACTGATCGGTCCGGGTGACCGATCAGCGCTTCAGAACTTTAATTTGAATCGCTGTCAGACTTCCTGATCACTTCTGATTTTTGTTGATTTCCTTCTGATGTGTTTTGATTTGCTTTGCTAATCCATCTGTTGAGTGTGCAGGTGATACAGAGATGATACAAACCAAGAAGGAGGGTCAATGGCGACTTTCGCTACGGTAGGTTTGTTTGTTTTCTGTTTGCAGGATTCAACGACGTCTGGCGGGCTGGCGACTGACCTGAGGCTCAGCTGAAGAGGTCTTCAGTGGACTGAGCGCTTTGTGAAGGTCAGTGGGTCAGTGGTGATGAAGCTGTGGTTCAATGGGTGCAGACACGCTTGGTGATGAGCAGAAGGGAAGCTTAAGAGAAGGCTGGCGAAGCAGAGACAAGTAACTATGCGAGTCGATCAGAAACCAAGCAGACACAATGAGAACGAAGAGCTGAGTGAAGGTTCTTGCGTTAGGGTTGTGTTGTGTTGTGCTCTGTGAAGTTTCCTCTTCGCGCTTTCTGTGCCTGCTCTTAAGGTTCCTTCTGTAAGTTTCTTCTCGTGGTCTACTATATTCAACTTGATACATATCTGAGATCTGTGGAGAGGTTACTCCACCGAGAATGAGTTTTTCTTATCCAGAGTTCCGGAGCATGATCTGCCAACGATCAAGGGATTGCCCACCTCACGGGCACGCCAAGGAGTAGGGGCAAGTTATCCCCGAACCTTGTAAACCCTCTGTTAGCGTCTGGTTTGCTCTCTTTCAGTTTGTTTTATCTTTTAAGTTTGCTTTCTATTCTATGTTTTTGCTTCCGCTGCTAACCTAAGTGTAGAAAGAAGCTAGAGGTGTAAGTGGGTGGCTATTCACACCCCGCCCCCTCTCTAGCCATGCCAGATCCAACAGGAGGCCCATCACGTCGAGCATATGGATGCCCTATAGGCCTGACATGATGAGAGGCTCATAGTAGATCAAGCCGGACATGAGGAGATTATGTCTATGTTTCGTTCATGGTATCCAGGGCCCTCTTGGCATCTGGGCTCATCTTCTTAGCTTGACATTGTACTAGGGATTTATTTTCTGACTTTCCTTAATTGTAAAGGTTGACTTGATCATCTACTTTAGGTTTATGCACTCTAAGTTGATTATCTTTTGTAATGTGCTTAGTAGAATAGGACTATTTTTTATAACGATTTTTTTATTATCTTACAAACTTATTTTTAAAATCATATTGTTTTTAAAATATTTTTCTGACTTAGTTTTTTTTTTTAAAATACCCCTTCAAAAACTAGGATTTTTCAACGAAATGGACTTAGCTTAGGACTTAACCCTAGCATTGCATGCTCCTATAAATCTAGAAGCCAGCATCTCACAAGTACATTAGGGTACTTTGATGGATAACCTAGATTGGGTTGAGATGCTTAGGTCTATACCTTAACTCAAGATGCTTTAAGTCAATGCATCAAGTGTAGTTGGGGTGATAAATATAATTGAACAGCAATCAAGTTAAGTATTCAAGCTTAGAAAGTCTAACTTGATCAACTACTTAACTTGACTAACCCAAGTGAAAGCTGCTATTATATAACAATTAGTAAGTAGCAAACTTGGTTAGAAAGGGACCGAAAGAAATTAATTTGATCCATTTTTTTAATAAATTCCTTTTTCATGAAATTTTTTTCATGCTTGGACTCACTAGAATAATAACTGGGTTCAAAACTCATTATTTGGGTCAAACTTAGTTCATTTCTATTACTTGCTGCTTGTCAATTTCTCTTATAATTTTATTTTATTTTACAAAGCAAGTAGGCTCTGATACACAACTATTTTTTTCATACCAAACATATTTTTCATTTTTGATATATGTCAAAGGGGGAGAGAATCAAAGTTAAAAAAAAATTTCCCTCAAAATCTATTTTTTTTTAAAGTAAGGTTAAAAATCTATTATTTTCTCCCTTCTTTTTCTAGAAAATAAAAGTAAAAATTAAAAGAATACTTTTGTTCTCAAAAATCTTTTGAGAAAATATTTTTCTAAAAAGTTAAACTCTTTTAAGAGAATTCTTGTTGACCTTAGAAGTTCTCAAAAATATTTTTACTTAAAGTTTTTCTCAAGAGTTTCTTTTCACTCAAAAGTTTTCAATCATACTTAGACTTCTTTTTCATTATTTAGAAGAACATTCAAAATAGAAAATTGCATGTTTTCAAATGTTTCAGGGGATGATATTCAATTAAAAGAAGCTTTAAGCAATATTTTGAATTTTTGCTAAGTTTTTCAAAAATATAGAAAATATTCTAAGGGAAAAGGGGGAGAGTACTAATTAAGCGGGAGAGTAGAAAAGTGGTTTTCTTGTCTTCCAGTGCATAACTATAATGTATCTTTTTCATGTATATTTTTAACATAACTTTTGAACTGTGTTGTCATAAATCAAAAAGGGAGAGATTGTTGGTGTCGGAAGCACCAGATCGAATCTGGTTTTGATAATGGCAAAAGATTCAAAGTTAAGTTTATATTATGATCTAACGGATTTACCAAGTGTATAGGAAAGTCCTAGTTCACTAGGCACGAAGTCTTGACCTGCAGGGTTGAGCAAGAAGACCTGGTTGAGGGTTAGGTAAGAAGTCCTAGTCATGGACTGGGCACTAAAGTCCTAATCCGGACGATCGGGCAGGAGTCTTAGCCGAGCGAGGATTGCGGACAGAAGTAGAGGTGGGTCGAGGTATGGACGTCTCGAGATCCGACACTCTCAGAAGCTGAGTAAAAGTCTAACCGGAGGTACCAGTTGGCGAAAGGTAACTTCTCCTGAGAGGAGTAGGTGAGGACGTGTTCCTCGGAAGAGGGAACAGTAGGCATCGATTGATCATAAGGTTTCATTTTGAAATTCAAAGTCAGAACCAAGACAGCTCTGGCTGTTATGCATGAATTTATTATTAATATTATATTGTTCTTGGACTAACCCTGGTTGTAGGAGTGAAAGATAGTAGATGCTACATCCCAGGCGTCTGAAAGGGTTCAGGCGCCCGAGAGACTAGGTGCCTGTGTTGAGGCGTTTCCAGTGGGTGAGAGGCTGAGCTGGCAAGTCAGCATCTCAGGTGCCCGTGAGCCATCAGGCCCCTCAAAGGTCCCAAGCGCCCAAGATCGAGGGATAGAGTTTTGGTCGAGTCTGCGGATAAGCACGCGCCTAATTCGCTACACGTGGCAGGCACCCAAGAAGCCTTAGGCGCTCGAGAATAGGCTATATAATGGGCTTCACCCCTGTGCTTTCGACATCAACATAGAATACTTTTAGAACAGCTTTCTTGCGACTCAAGCACTCCAGCGCTCTTCAAATTTCATCCATGCTCGAGTTTCCCGCACCACCAATGATCAATATTGATGACACGTTGCTCGAGACGCTCTGCAGCCTTTTAGTGTCATTGGTAAATTTTAATTTCGTTGTTTAAATTCTGTACTCAAACTATAAATTTGTAAATCATATTTTGTGTTATAGAATTGCCCAATGACAATGGTCAAGGACCGTGGGCCTTGGAGTAGGAGCCATTAAAGACTCCGAACCAAGTAAAAAGAAATTTGTTAGCATTGTTTCTTTTCTTATTTCCGCTGCATTTTCTATTTTTCGAAAAAGTTTCAGTAATCGTTATTCACCCCCATCTCTATCGATTACAACGATCCCACAATTAATTTACATGATTTAATTATGTTACTTGAGCATGCATCCATATCTAAATTTGACCAAGAGTGATTAGGTAAGATATTAGCATCTATTGTAAAAACTAGATTTTCATATAAAGTAAATTTACCCATCTTGGTTGGTTGTCCTGATCCTTGGGACTTCCTTCTGTGCATTCATTTTTGTAGTGTCCAAACTATAAGTACCCCTAGTTGGTTTTGATGTGATCAACCAATTTATGTTAGGTCCTAGTGTGTTTAATCCCTGTGTCTAAGTGTACAGGAACTTACGAGCACAAGAAGATGAGCGAAAGACACAACGGTCAAGAAGGATGACACGGAAAGTGATCCGCGGGTTCGGTGCATCCGAGGGATGAAGAGCTTTGTGAAAGAGTACATTGGTGGAGCGAGAAGGATGTGTGCGATGCCCGAGGGATGAGAAGCCGGGAGGAAGGATGCTCAAGGGACGAAAGACAGAAATCGGGTTTGGGTGAGCCTAACTCCAATTAGTCAGAAATCACCCAAGAAGGCAAAGCAAGTCAAGCAAGAGACTGGTCAGCATTAGCTGACCAAAGTCACTATTGGGCACCCGTAAGCTCACGGGCGCATGGGAGTTTGGGCGCCTGAGCACTAGGCACCTGAACAACTTAGGCGCCTGTGTGCTATCAGGCACCCAAGAAGGCAAATTCCAGCCGTTTGTGACCGTTGGCTTTGGATAAAGCCTCGGGCCACGTGTTAGGCGCCAAAGGCCTCATGGGCGCCCAATATCCACCACGTCAACAAACGGATATATTTCATCGGGGTTATAAATAGACCTCTGAAGCTCAGTATGTTCCATTCATTGCATTCCAAGCATTATCAAACAAGTTTAGAATAGTTTCTTCTTCATATTCTGAGCTTTACACATGTAAGAGGCTTCTCCGCTCGAAGGAGATATATTCAGGAAAATCGAACGATATTGATCCGTGGATTAGCAACCTCCTCGATTGCAAACCAAGTAAATTCTTATTACCTCTTTTCTTTCAATTTGCTTTATTTATTTATGATTATTATTTCTTCTTGGACTAACAAATATCATTGTCAAAGTTAGACAAAAGATTTTTTATATTTATTTCAGGGGCAATTCACCCCCCCCCTCTTGCCGGCCGACCACGATCCAACAAGTGATATCAGAGCCAGGACGATCCAAAAGGACTAATCGCCATCTGAAGCAACTACAAAATGGTCGGACCAGTTATGTACCCACCCATGTTTGAGGGGGAGTTCACGAGCTGGAAATGCAAAATGCAAGTATTTTTCAAAATCGATTTTATATTACTTTTAATAATGAAAAATGGTTTTTGCAGCTCAAGAAGATGCCGACAATAAACCCAAGGACGAAAGCTTGTGTACTAAAAAGGAACAGGTTGACTTCGTGGCAAACAGAAAAGCAGAATACCATCTGCTGACCGTACTTCCTGCACAAGAAGTCAATCGAATTGACAACTACCAAACGGCGAAGGAACTTTGGGAGAAGTTCCTTGAACTCCATGAAGGCACGTCCAAAGCAAAATTGGCAAAAAGAGATTTGCTTCAGAATCAGCTCAGCAACCTTCGATTGGAAGAAGGAGAGTTGGTTGCACAACTTCATTCCATGATTAAGGAGATGATGACAGAACTCAACAATTTCGGAGAAACGGTAAGCAATCGGGATCCGCAAAGGTACGCGTTGAACGTCTTCCTGAGGACCCCGATCTGGAGTTCAATTATCGACGCTTGCTACATTTCTAACGACCTTGAGGTAAGTACCTTAGAAGAACTTTTTTTCAACTCTAGAACTTCACGAATCCAGATGTGCAAGAATAAAGAAAACAGACAACATCGCCCTAGGCACGAGGAGGATCCAACATGAAGAGGATTCTTCAGAAAGTGATGAAAACGCCGCATACATGGTAAGAAAGTTGTCCAAATACTTTAAGAATAAAATTTTAATAAAGTACAGGGTAAAAAGCAAAGGAAGATCCGATATTACAAGTGCAACGAAGAAGGACACGTGAAGGAAAACTGTCTCAAAGGGAAAAATAAAGGAAAAGGGGCACCCAAGAAAAAGGTACACAACTTAAAGGCGACGTGGGATGAGTCTTCATCGGAAGACTCAGATCTCAAAGAACATGCTAGACTTGCCCTGATGGTGTCATACCAAGAAGATAAGAGCATCAATGAAGGGGGAGCCACCTCAGAGGACAGCAGTGATGAAGGGAGAGCTTCGGCCTTCAAAAGTGACATGGTATGTGAGGTATGCTTTTTACCTCCTGATCAACTTTATTCTTGAATAAAAGTCATGTTAAAATCTATTTGCAAATTAAAAAATAAAAATAATGATTTGAAAAAATAATTATCTTTTCCTTGCCAATAGAAATGTTAGATAAAATAAAATTTGATAATGAAAACTTTAAAAAATAATTATTCATGGTCAAAATGTTTACAAAATTCAAAAATCAAATATTATGGAAAACTCAATTTGTATTTTAGATATCACAGGGGTCAAATTGTAAAAATACCAAGATCAGATATTCTATCTAAATTTTTGATAAACCCTGTTGGTAAAAATTTATATTGGATTCCAAAATATATTTTAAACTATTGATTTTTATTTGCATTATCTTATGTTTTTTTAACTACTTCTGAAAAATAAGTTTAAAGCTTTTTGGGTTCTATCAATTCAAAAAAAATTACTTTCAAAATGATTTTAAACAAAAAAAATATGGATAATTGCTTTTGAAAAATGATTTTAAACTTCGAATTTTTTTCCCTTAACTATTTATGTTTTTTTTAATATGATCAAAGGGGGAGAATAGTATTAAGTTAAAGGGTAGACTCTAAATTTCTAAATTTCATTTTTTTTAGAACTTACATTGTTGCACATTTATGCATGTTTTATTGATTTTGTTTACCCTAACTTAACTCGGGTTGATGCACATCAAAAAGGAAGAGATTGTAAGTACCTCTGGTTGGTTTTGATATGATCAACCGATTTAAGTTAGGTCCTGGTGTGTTTAATCCCTGTGTCTAAGTGTACAAGAACTTAGGAGTACAGAAAGTCGGGTGGAAGATGCAGCGGTCGAGAAGGATGGCACGGAAAGGGTGCCGACGGGCTTGGTGCATCCGAGGGATGTGGAGCTCTACGGAAGAGTACACCAGTGGAGTGAGAAGGACGCGTGCGATGTCCGAGGGACGAGAAGCAGGGAGGATGAACGCTCGAGAGATGAAGACTAGAATCGGGTTCAGGTGAGTCTAACTCCGGTTAGCTAGAAATCACCCAAGAAGGTGAAGCAAATCTAGCCAGAGACTAGTCAGCATTGGCTGACCAAAGTCATTGTTGGGCGCCTGTAAGCTCATGGGCGCCTGGGAGTTTGGGCACCTGACCACTAGGCGCCTGAACAACTCAGGCACTTGTGTGCTATCACACGCCCAACAAGGCAAATTCTAGCCGTTTGTGACTGTTGGCTTTGGATAAAGCCTCAGGCCACGTATCAAGCACCCAATGCCTCACGGGCGCCCAATATCCACCACATCAGCAAATGGATATATTTCACCGAGGCTATAAATAAACCCCTGAAACTCTGTTTATTTCATTCACTGCATTCCAAGTATTAGCAAATGAGTTTAGAATAGTTTCTTCATCTTTTTGTGAGCTTTCCACCTATAAGAGGCTTCTCCGCCCAAAGGAGATATATGCAGGAGAATTGAACGATATTCATCCTTGGATTAGCAACCTCCCTAGTTTCAAACCAAGTAAATTCTTATTGGCTCATTTCATTCAGTTTGCTTTATTTATTTATGATTATTATTTCTACTTGGACTAACAAATATCATTGTCAAAGTTAGACAAAAGATTTTTTATATTTATTTCAGGGGCAATTCACCCCCCTCTTGCCGATCGACCATGATCCAACACAATCTTCAAGCACTTTAAGCATTGGATGTGACTCTTATCCTTTTGTGCTCCTAGAACTAGTTCCTTCGTCATCGTTGTCAGTGTTGTCGTTCGTATCGTATGAGTAAGACAATTATTTTTATAGTGTCCTCTCTCCCTGCATTTGAAATAAATTATATGATTTTTGAAATTTGAATTTACAATTTTACCTTTTGAATCCCGGTTGGAAATCTCCCCCTTTACTGTTGTCGTCTCAGATCTGGACTCATGTTTTGATTCTGGTTTTATTTCAGCTTCAGATTCGGGTTCAGACTCTGTCTCAGCAATTTGTGCTTGCATTGAGAGTGCAAGTTAGCTCACTTGAGCTTGTTCTTCATCATCCGATTCTTCCGATGATTTGGACAGTACACTGTACACCTTCTAAGACCTCAATGTCAAAAGTCTCTTTGTGTAGGTCAATCAGCTTTTCCCACATCTCTTTAGCACATTCGAATGGTTGAACCCGCTTGAATTGTTCTTTGGTTAGACCACATTGTAGAATTGCAGTCGCCTTTGCATCTGCCTCGATCTTGCTTAGTGTTGCTTCATCCAATTTACCCCAGGTGATTGATATTCCATCTTCTGTGGGAATGTGAACCTCGTTTGGATTATCAACCAAAAATCCATATGAGCCTTCAGGAGAGACTCCATTAGATCCCTCTAAGATCAAAAATTCTCGTTGAAGAATAGAGGTGGACGACACTATTCCATTCTTGATTGTCCATGTAGTATAAATCTCGTACACAAAAAAAACAACAAAGAATGTACCAAGACTTGGTCTTGGATTAGTAGTGCGGGAGAAGAGCAAAAAATATATCAAAAGGTGTTGCATGAATTTTGAGCCAAAATAATAATAATATAATAATAATAAATGTATGACAAATTTTCAAAGAATGATTGTTTTATCAATTCTGACTAATGGTGAAAAAAAATAAGAACTCAAAATTTAAAATTAAAACCCTACACAAATATATTTTTTATTTGAAAGAAAAGGCAAAAAAATTGCTCAATTGGTAGTTTGACCAAGATTGAGCCACACCTTTTCTTTTTACTTGGTTCGGAGTCTGTAACGGCTCTTACTCCAAGACCTAGGGTCCTTGACCATTTTCGTTGGGCAATACTATGTTTCAAAAATGATGTATAATAATTAAGTATAGAAATAAAGAATTTATTCCGATGACACTTTAATAAACAGAACCTCGTTGCGGAGGCAACGTGTCATCGATCTTGAGAATTCGAGCACGGAAGCTTCAACGTTGAGTAATGCGAGAGCTTGAATTGATGTATGGAAGCAAAGGGGTGAAGCCTCTTTTATACTGCTTCTTAGGTGCCTGATATCTTATAGGGCGCCTTCCACGTCACCCGGATCAGTCGTGCCCTTATCCGCAAACTCGGCAAACATTTATCTCTATTCTTGGGCACCTGAGACTACTGAGGCGCCTGATAGCTCACGGGCGCCTGGGAGCCGACGTGGCGTAACTGTTGGAAGAACTCCTTCTGGGGCACCTGATACCATTTAGACGCCTGGGTGCTCGGGTGCATTAAACCTTTCAGGCGCCTAGGATCGCGGCAGCCAACTTCTTTCATCTTACAACCAGGATTAGTCCAAGAACACAATATAATATGATAAATATGCTTGAATAATAGCCAGAGTTGTCTTGGTTCTGACTTTGGTTTTCAAATGAACTCCTAGGTCGAACCAATGCCTACTGTTCCCTCTTCTAGGGAACGCATACTCACCTACTGCACTCTAGAAAAGTTACCTTTTGCCAACCGGCTCCTCCAGTTGGACATTTGCTCAACCTTCGAGACTCCCGAATCTCGAGATGTCCAATCCTCGATCCATCTCTACTTCTGTCCGTAGTCCTATCTCGGCTATGTCTTCTGCCCGATCATTCGGATCAGGTCTTCGTGCCCAACCCTCAGTCAGGACTTCGGTGCCCAACCCTCTGCCAGGACTTCGTGCCCAACCCTCGGTCAGGTATATGGTGCCCTGCCCTCGGCCAGGTCTTCGTGCCCAATTCTTCAAACCAGGTCTTCGTGCCCAACCCTCAGCCAAAACTTCATGCACAGCCCTGCAGGTCAAGACTTTGTGCCTAGGTAAACTAGGACTTTCTTGCATACTTAATGAAACACATTAGATCACCAATAATACTTAACTTTGAACCCTTTGCCAATATCAAACAAGATTCGATATGGTTCTTCCGGCACCAAAAAAGTTGTCCCAAAGGGACATAACCTCACAGCACTCTCCTCTAGAAACTTACCTCACTCACCTGCCAAGCATCGAATCTACCAGACCTATCTGGACTTCGGGTTGGCATCGAATCGACTCACCAGGACTACCACTTGCTCGATATTGAGTCCTCTAGACCTATCAAAAATTTCTGCTAGATGTCCACCCATCTGGACTTCCTGCTTGGTTTCCATGATCTGCTAAGACTTCCTGCCTAATATTGGGTACTCCAGACCTACTAGGGCTTCACTCAGGTAATCATCTTGCACAATAGATCAATACATCAGATCACAATAAGACTTAACTGTGAACCTTTCCTAACATCAAAACATAGGTTCAACTATGGTGCACCCTGCACCAATAGTCTCTATGTTCAAGTGTCGCTAACTATTGTCTGTGTGACTTGACAATGCTACACCGAAGTGTCTTCCCTTTGGCCATCTAATGTCATTAGATAGACAAGGTAACTTAGAATATTCAATTAAAGGATAACCCATGTCACATTGGGCACCCCGACCAAACATTCTATGTTACACAAGTCATCTCCTAACATGGGATTAGGGAAGACACATTTAGTGTTGATTAGGTCCTTTATTGCATGGGAGTATTCTCCATTTCGAGGAAACACTCAACGTTGTCCGGTTAAAAGATTACCTTTGTCACATAGGGCTCCCCGGGCATATAACCTTTAGTGTTTTCCTTAGATGGAGATCACTCCATATATCCATGCAATCAGACACAACAATCAAGCATAGACATAAGAGATCTAAGTATAAACCATTCATAGAAGTATTTAATCAAACATGGACCATGCTAAAACATGTCATTAACATAAGGGTACAAGCCAATCCATAGGGTTTCACCAAATACACATCACAATTACTTCCCTATTAATAGAAGATGGAGAATCTACTCAGTAGATATGGGAAAGAGCACCAAAGATAAAAAGAAAACAATCTACAACCCAAACCAAGTGAAAGAGGAGGAGAATACTTATCCGTCGAAGCATGGAGTCTTCGGATCCAATCCTTAGTCTCAGGAGATGTGGATGATGTCGAGAAGACTTCGGATCGTTAGAGAGGTCGCTGAAGGTAGGTGGTGGCTCAAGAGTGGTTCTCCCTAAAGGAGAAGCCTCCTCCCCAAGAAAAGGGGAGGAAACCCCGTTTTATAGAGGTCGAACAGCCTAGTGCCCTAGAGTGGCACAGCCATGAGATACCCACGTGGCCATGTTGTGTGGGTCTCGGCTAGGTCGGCATGGGTCGTACCAATGTGCCTTCTCCTAGAATTTGGCCACATGGGTTGTGCCAAATGGCATGACCCAATCATGCAGTCTTCGACAAAGGGAACACGGTCATGCCAGGGGGCACAGCCAACTGCTAGGGACCCCATATGGTCGTGTGGTGGTGCATGGCCTGAACATGTGGAGGTTTCACGACCATGTGCGGTCACACAACTAGGCTCCGTCTCAGGCCCCTATCACACGACCAGGCTCTATCTCGGGCTCTGTCTCGGACGGGATCTTCAAATCACATCCTATCAAAGAAAATCAACCAAGTGCAAATCTCCGAACAAAGGAAAATAATTATGCTATAAACATGATAAAAAGAGGTAGAACTATGTATATAAGAATTAATAAAAGCAAGTAAATGAACGTTAATACAAGGATAAAAACATTTCTAAAATGCGATCATCACAACCGCATTTATCATAATGAAAATCAAGGATTTATGATTTGTTAAACTAAACCAAATTATAGCACATGTTCATATTTAACATGAAGATGTTATAATCACTGTAGTTTAATCAACACAAACTATTTCATTCAAGACAAAACAAAAACAACACCCACCCATAAATCATTATGAGAAAATCATAATAAACACAAGTTCATTCATTTATAGCAATTATAAAACAAGATGTAAAACATATTCGCAAGTGGCTCCTATAGTACTGTAGAGATCTATAGTGAAAATCAAACAAAAACACAATGGAAATCGATCCCTCCACAGATCCATGCAAATGTAGAACTACTCTTCTAACTATTCTAGCGAATAGGATTATTACCTTAGATGCATGAACCACCCTCGAAAGTCTACTAGTCCGGTCGATATGACTGTGATCAGAATGTTCATAGCTCGATAGTATGCACACGAGTACATCCCTTCCTTCGTCTCATGAACTCAAGAATTGGAGAGTCTCACACCCCTTCACCTTCTTGCTAGAGATGGCTATTTAAGGTGGCAATCAAAGAATAAAGCTAACTCTTCACCTTATCCAGAAGTTAGAGAGTCATAAACCCTTCACTATCTCTAGAAGTTGGAGAGTCTTAAAACCTTTACCTTCTCTTGCCGGGTTCTATAATTAGGTTGGACCTTAAAACAAAGGGAAGTGTTATGCTAGTGCAAGTGCATGGTTGTGTCATCATTAATAAAGAGTTATCACCTCCACAAGGACCATGGTTAAACACTAATAAGGTCCAGAAATTATGCTATCTAGGCTAATGAGGAATGATGGTTTCTAATCCTAAGATATATGTAGGATCGGATGCGTCGATAGAGTGACATGAATATCAACCGTCTTTTTCTTTCGGAATTTTGTGTTCATTCATTCAACTTCTATCAGATCGTTAGTAGCAGCGGAATAAAATAAATAGAAAAGAAAGATAGTTAGACATGTGAGATTTACATAGTTCCTTACCCCCCAGAGTCAGTACATCCAAGGCCTATGCACTCAACATGAGTCCACTAATGGTCTCCTTACCAGAACTTTCCTGAGGTAGAGAAACTCATCTTAATGTTTAAGTATTATAAACACAAATAATAGAAATTGAAGTACAACTTGAAATAATAACAAATCAAATTGAAAGGGATGACAGCAGTGTTGGGTATGGCTTGGCGGGTTTCCTAAGCGAATACTCGATCGATCCGAGAGACCTCTCCACGTCTACGGATTAAAAATTAATCCGAGTGGAGACCCGTCTCCCTACAACCATCTCGTGTCGTATCAAACGATCCAAATCACAACTCGGCCAATTACCAAAATCGGCCTTGTGATTTGCTTGAACGTTTGACCGTGGAAAAGGCAACGAGCTGATCGTCGGCTTTTGTGTTTATGGTCGTGGTCTAGTTAATTAATTATTGACTATGATTCAGAATCAAAATAATTAAATAACTCACATAAAATGATTAGGCAAATGAATAAGGCACAAATAAGAACAAAGGAGCCAAGAAAGAGTTATACCTTCCATTACCTTACGATCTTCTACCGTATGACCCTCCCCTCTTGGATGTCATGTGGGCGACGATCCACCAAGACCCGTGGTCACCAAGTCGATCCCTTCTCTTTACGCCAACCAATCCCTAACCAAAGGGATATCGCCGGCCACTCCTAGGAAGAAGATAATCCAAAACGCAAACCCTAACGATTCTCTTCTCGCTGGCACCAACCAAAGAAGGGAATGATCTCCCCTCTTCCTTCTTCTTTTTCCTTTCCTCCAGGTCTTCCACGACCGCTGCCGACTGGAGAAGCAACTCGTGTTGCTGTCTTATCCTCAGCAACTCCACAGGAGTCACTGACCGGAGAAGTAACTCGGGTTGCTGTCTTCTCCTCAGCAGCTGTTCACCGGAGAAGCAACTCAACTCCACAGCAGTTGGCGCACGATGGCGACCAGTTGCAGACCAAAGAAGCAACTCAATTCCTCAGCAGTTGCCGCACGTTGGCATCCAGTTGCAGACCGGACGAGTTGCTGTCTTCTCCTCTGCAATTGCTGGCCGGATGAGTTGCTGTCTTCTCCACTGAAGTTACTTACCGGAGAAGCAACTGATGAGTTGCTGTTTTATCATCAGTAACTCCACGCCGTGTTCCCGTTCTCATGCATCCAATTAAAGGCAGCGTAACCATAGCGAAGCCTTGAGAAGCTTTTCCGTTTGAATGCACGGTGAGGGCTTGAAAGCTGTTCCGTTTGCATGCAGGGTGAGGGCTGGAGAGGATAGCCATGCATGGTCTTCACGCGTGAAAGAAGAAAAGAAACAGCTGCTGTTTCTTTTGTGCCGCACGGCCTGGAGAAAAAACACACAGCCGCTGTGTTTTTCTTCTTCGGCGCTAATGAACCGAGAGGGTGAGAGAGAATAGTCTAGTGGTTTTTTTGTGTATCCTTGGATTAATTATTCGGATCGATTAACCTCTTGGTTTCATGTCACCATTGGATATATATAGGACTACGATAGAGACCATGAGGAGGAGTTGGATCTTGGCCTGCTAATGGATTCAAACCATGTCCATTAATGAGGATGCATTCCACTAAAGGATCCCCATTAAATTACCTCACCAACCCCCATATTTACATATAGCTCCACTTATTATGAGTCATCCATCCCCCCGTGTTTAAGATATCGAATGTCCGTTAATTAATTTAAATTACTAAAAATTTAAATTAATTAACCTCTGAGTCCTTGACTAGTACCACTCAACCTTATCATCATGCCGGATCAAATCCACCTGCAGGGTTTAACATGATGAACCATTCGAGCTCATCAAGGGGGCATCATCAACCCGACTCACTAAGACACGGATTCCGTCAATAATCAACGACACATCATATTATTAATATTATCTCCCAACTTACCGGTCCTTTCGATCTAACAGAATAGATCTCGGCTATTGGTAAATCAAAGAAATAATAAATAATAATATATACCCGTTATTATATTGGGATTATGGGATCGTACTCCATAATAAAATCTGAGGTTCTATCCAATATCGAGTCAGTACAAATTGGATAACCTCAGGTCTTGATCCTGCTCAATGTACTCAAAGCACACTAGTGTAATTCTATGGTCAAGACCAACCACACCTAATTACACTACAACCATCCCGATGGGTTGTCCAATTCCATCTCGGTTGTGAGCCTCTATTTATACTAAGCAAGAAATTGATAACATGATCTTCCGTGGGACACCACACACAATGTTATCTATAATGCAAAGTAATTGGACTTCATGCATGTACTAATATAAATAAGCACCTAGTATAGTTGTGATTCTCTTTTCAAAATGAAAATGTTCATATAAAGAAATTCATATCTTTCAATATACACATTATACAAGCAATCGATCTAGAAGTCCTGAACATAACATACTCCTTCTGGAGCCTCCTTGGTCATAGAACGTCACCTTAGCACTTTTCTTTCATAGAAATGGAGTAGTAGAATGATGAAGCTGTTGATTATGATGCTTTACTCGAGGTCAATTATATAATGGCTTCTCGAGCGCTTATGAAGCCTTCTCAGGCGCCTATGAAGTTGCCTTTATCTGATACAAGTTCGTCGAGCCTTATCGGCAAAGATGAGAATGGTGGACTGCGTCCCAAGTGCCCGCATAACCTTCCTGGGCACTTGGAAACAACCCAGTCGCTTGGATTCCAGGCGCCTGGAAACTCCCAAGTGCCTGGGTTGATCCAAGTGCCTGGATCAGCCTTCCAGGTGCCTGGATGCTTCCAGGCACCTGGACCAGTCTGGTCTAGGCTTGTTTGGTCATGTTTGCTCTTCTGATCTTACTTCCAGCTCAGGGTTCCTGCAAGACTAGAATACACAAGAAAAACAAATAACCTAAGCCTAAGTTCTAAAAGTTTACCTAACCTACTAGGCTTTGCTAGGAGTCAAATCACCAAGATTTTACAACCTGAAGTCCACTCCTTAGGGTTTTATTACCTAGCTTCACTTACCAAGATTTCATTGCTCAATTTCACACAGCAAGACTTCTAGCACCTAGTTTCACTCACTAGGACCCAGTTTCGCTCACCCGGATTTCGAGCCCAACCCGCGGTTGGGTCTTCAATCCCAATCCTTGACTAGGACTTCGGTGCCCAACTCTCGGCCAAGTCTTCGTGCCTGATCCTCGACCAGGACTTCAATGTCTAACCCTCGGTATGGTCTTCATGCCCAATTCTCCAAACCAAGACTTCGTTACCTTTACAAGGATTTCATTGCTAGTCATATATTCCTAACTAAACTTCTCTCTTCCAAACATCAAGTCCTATTTGGATTAACCAATGGTATATTGTCAAACATATTTACTTCTTTCTCTAGGTACGTTGCTAGTCATCTGATCCTGACTAGACTTTACTCTACCCAACATCAAGTCTTGTTGGGCTTAACCCTTGGTCAAACTAACCAGACTGTAACACCCCAAATTTGTCAATGTAAAATCATGACAATGTATGAAAATGGTTATAATGAAATGATATGAATTTCATTCAATCACATGCCATGAAATGTTAGGAATGCATGAAATATTATATTAATGAAATAGTATTATCATGAAATATTATCATGAAATATTATATTCATGAATATAGAATATTAAAAATATTATGAAATAATATTTTTGGAATATTATGAAATATTCTGAATTCATAAAATAATATTCATATTATGAAATTTCATGATGGGCTTGGTTTATTGGGCTTGGAAATGAATGGTGCTAAAAAGAAAGTGCAAAGTGGAGGAAGCAAGGATTGAACCTTGGACCTCCTAGTTGCACTCACCATGTCATAACCAATGAACCAAGTAATATTTCATGTAGAAGGAGAAAGGAACATGCTTGTTAAGTGGGTAAGAGTGAAGAGACATGTCTTTTCATGAGAAAGGTATAAATATGGGAAGTTGGAATAACTTCCATTTCTTTTCTTCTTCCTCTTCACTTCTCCCAACCGAAACCTCCATCATCTTCTTCCTTCTTTCCATTTTCGAAAACCCTAGGCAAGGGTTCTAACCCTAGGGCAATTTCAAGAGGGAAAATCCAAGTGATCTTGTCATCTACCAAGACCAAGGAATCTTAGAGAGAAGATTTGGAAGAAAAGATCTTTGCATACCCTCCAAGTGTAGGGTACCCTACAGTTTAAGAGAAGGATAAATTCCAGCGCTAGGATGTAAGTATCCTCTCGCCTGTAGCATAATTGCTATTGAATGTACTTGTTTCATTCTTTTGGAAAAAAAAAATCACAAGGACCATCCCTTATAAGACTTTCGGCCACCACCATGAAGTAGGGCTTGGTTACTTTTTATTGCATGAGGAGATGCCTAGAAACGTAGGGTATACATGTAGATGGATTTTTCTTCATGGTGTCAAGAACAAAACCTAGGGTTTTGCTTTGTAGAGGGTTTCGGCCACCCCTTGTAAGGGGTCCAAGAGAAGAGTTTTTTTGATCAAACTTGATGCATACTAGTAACCCTAGGGACTTATTTCTCATATGTGTTGTTTCCCAATTTTTGAGAGGACAAAATTAGGGTTTAGCACCCTATATGACTTTCGGCCAAGGTATTGAAAAAGGGGCTAGTGAGAGTTGAGTTATCCTAGAAAACATTCATGCTTAGGGTATGGAATAATATTGTATACAAGGTGTTTGTATAATTGTGTGTGAAGTTTGGATGTCAAAAAAATCTAGCCTAGCCTACTCTACAAGGTTTCGGCCACCCCTAGGGAAATTAGGGTTCAAGGTTGAATGATTTTCCCTATGATATATCCATGCTTAATGATATAAGTGAAGTGTTTGTAGGAATGCTTGAACGAATGCTTGGTGGGAAAACCAAATTCCTTACTTGTATGTTTCGGCCAACCCTAGTCCTAGGGTTGGGAAGTACCTAATGAGACCATGAAGCATGCTATTACATATGTGATATGTGTATAAATTATGTGACCTATCTTGTTAGGTATAAAAACATGCCTTATAGCCCATGGGGCACTCTTATGACATGAATATGATGTGATTGAGATGTGGTTGATAATATGCCTAAAAAGGAGATACTCTATTGAAACTGGGATCAAGAGCACCCGAATGCGTGGTGTGTCCCTAGGGGATCAAGAGCACCCGAATGTGTGGTGTGTCCCTTTGAGAAGTGATTAAGAGTACCTTTAGGCATATACATATATGAGTAATTGCATGATAAATTACTTTACTTTGAAAAGTTGTGTACCCGACTCGGAAGGGGGTCGTTAAACAAATCCAATGAGCATGTTAAGGTCATGGCATTGGTAGGACGGAAGGGTCCTGCTCTAATTAGATTGGTGGCTCGCTACCCCAATTTATTAGGGAACGCGCATGATATGGTGGTACGACAACTGGGCCCTGGATGATGATATGATATTTTGAAGTACTTACCATTATGGAACCTTTTTGAAAAACATTTCTCATTATGTGATTTTGTTCCGTAAAGTACTTAGAGATAAATTGATGTGATGTTTATGATGCTTTGATGAGATGCTTATGATGCTGATAATTCTATCTGATTATGGTGTACATGATATGATGCATTGATATGGATTTTGCGAGTAGGCCCGGATTCTTACTAAGCATGTTTTGCTTACTAGTTCCTGTTATTTTTCTTATGCTGCAGATAGCGGTAAGAAATACTCGAACTAAAGGAAGAGGCAGAGGGAAGGTTGGAGGATGTGTGTGGTGATGGCTCGGGAAAGGATGAAAGATTCTATCTACCTTAGTTTATCTAGAATCTAACTGCTTCCGATTAAAGATTGAAATGTATTACTATACTCTGAATATATGATGATTGTGACTACTCTACTGTTAGGGATATGGAACCTAAGTCATGTTAGATAATACTATTATTAATGTCAAATTCCTATAGTATGCATGCTCAGTAAAATGCTAGATGTTTACTATTTTCGGTTGCCTATGAATGTTTCTTTTGCATGCATCTAAGACTAGATAACTGTTGCTATATGCTTACTTGAGATTTCATGCTATAGTGTGTTAAATGATTTCCATATTAGGTTGTAAATGCATGTAGATATAAATGAAATGGAAAACCTTGCTTGGTAATTTAGTGTTCAATAAGCATGCTTATTACTAGTTCATGTATTGTAACTGTTTTGTTGGATATACATGTTTAACATGATTGCATGATATGAATGTGTGGACCCGTAACCCCGCCTTTAGGGTAGATATAAGGTCGGGCGTTACAAGTTGGTATCAGAGCAGATTTCCCCTCCATCACACACACATCAAGCTTCCTTCTGCCGCTTCCAAGTAAGAAATCCTAAACTCGCTTTATTTATTTCATGTACAGTACTACTATATGGAAATGATTAATACTTGCATAACAAGTGAAGATAGAATTAATGCTTATGTAGCATTTACTGTCTAGGATAGAATATGTGAACGTATGTAAAATATGTGAACGTATGTGCATTTATTCATGACCTAGAATTTGGGGTAGGAGGGTGGTTACATATAGTAATCACTAGGGTAAACCACACCGATTAGGTGTGTGTTCCTCTGTACATATTTGCGAATTGAAAAAGGAATGGTTTCGTACTAACCATGTCATTTTTTTCTTCAATTCCAGATGTTGCATGAGGACTACCCTGAGAGATGCCGCGAGCTGCTGGAGCAGATAGAGACGGTTAGGGATTGGCCGACTCTGGGGATTCAAGGCACCATAGGATTCCTGGATCGGCTCTTCTGGAAACTGGAGCAGGAAGGGTTTCCAGCCACGGACGATCATAGGATCGGAGCCTTACTCCGTGCTTTGCCCAACCGGGCCAGAGAGGTGGCGCATCAGATCTGGGGACAGCACAGATGCCGTATCCCCTATACGGAGTTGCGCAGGCAGCTCCTCCGCCATGAGTTCCCAGCAGACCTGGGAGACTCGGAGGAGGACCCTGAGCCGTCCGAGGAGGACCCTGAGGAGGACCCTGAGCCGTCCGAG